>QJPP01007186.1:1800000-1996295 GCA_003996215.1 Jaltomata sinuosa | reverse complement strand
AATCTGCCCAACGCCTTTTGCTCTGTCTCTGTCATAACTGGGCGAGGAGCAAGAGGCTGTGCAACAGATGGAACCGGAATAACCTCGGCACGGTGAGCCATAGTAGCAGGCTGCGCACCTAAGCTCTGTGCACCCAGGCCTGGCCCCTGAGCAGATGTCTGCGCTACCTCCGAAGGCCGCTCTCCAATCACACCCAACAGCTGTAATAGTAATCCCCGAACATCTGGAGACGGAGTTGTGGGTGGAGCTGGCATAAAAGTGGGCACTGGAGTTGGTACTGGAGCTGGTGGTACCTGGGCTTCCCCCTGAACCTCATGCTGCTCGGGCTCCATCTCCACGCTAGCAACTCTAGCAGGTGCCACTGTTCGAGGGCGTCCTCGACCTCTAGCTGGAGTAGGAGGCTCATCCTCGCGTGCTGCCGATGATCTCGTACGAACCATCTGCGGAAGAATGAAGTAGAATAAATGAGATTTCCAGAAACTTCAAGGGTAGTACGCACGACACAGAAGCAATGAAAGAGTTGAATTCCTAAAATGCCACTGTAGCCTCCCAAAGATTGAGTACGGACGTCTCCGCCCCGATCCGCAGGACTCTATTAGACATTGGCTCCTATACCGATGACACCGGTGAACCTAAAGCTCTGATACCAAGTTGTCACGACCCGATTTCTCGGTCATGATGGCACCTACAACCCCCGGGAGGTGAACCAATCCGTGTAGCCCAGAACAGCTAGTAATGGGCTACTATCTAACAAATAAGAGAACAAGACGAATAAAATAGATAATATGAATGTAAATATATACAAATGCGGAGAACTAAACCAAACCCCAAGACCTGGTATCATAGTACAGAGCCAAACTACATACATGGAATACAAGTAACCCAAAACTATATATACAGATGTCTCTGAATGGAAATAGAGCACATGCAGCAAAAGATAAACTAAAGCTAAGCTCCGATCGCCAAGAGCCCACCTTCAGCCTGAAGTAGTCTCCAACAGATCTCCAAGCACGAATCGCAACGATCTACCGGCGATGGCCTACACTAGGATCTGCACCCAAAGATGCAGGGGGTAGGGGTGAGCACCAAATGCGAAGCATAAGGTACCCAGTAGGTATCATAGGCCGACTGGGCACATATAAGATAAAAGCGTAGTAACAGACAGAATAGAAGCAAGCAGTCACAGAAAATCAACGAAAGGTACACAGGAACTAGCCCAGAGGGAAATCAACAGAACCACAGATGAGGCTAGCAAGCAGAATATACACACCAAAGGCACAGGTGAAAGTAAGAAATAACGCACCTGGGGTCCTTGCAACAACAGTGTACATAAAATAAGTTTACGAAATGGACGGTATACCGGTAACCTCAAGTGTAAGAAGAAGAGAGAAAGAGTAATAATAGGCATGCTCAAGACATGAATCAACCCAACTAATCATAACAATCTCAAATCCAGAAACTAACAGTCTAGCAGTAACTAATCTCATACTCATCCCTAATAGAGAACAACTCTGTAGGTAAATAGCAAAAGTCTACCTACAGTCCCCCGGCCGCCCATACAACCGAGGAACACAAACAAGTGAAAACAAACCCTCCGGCATCCCATACTACCGGAGCGTACAATCAGCAAACAGCAAACAAGGGTGGAACCTCGAACCATGAATGATATTATGCATGAAGATCTCAAGTGCCATAGTATCTCTGTATGTACCTCCTCCGGCGCCGATCCGGCCCAGCAGGTAGGTTCCATGGAAGGTCTCTGCCCGTATACCTCTACTCCCCGTATACCCCTCTTCCGGCACACGCAGCTCGTAGCCCCTGGCCCGGATAGCAAGGTCCATGGAGGTCCTCGACCCCATACCATATCTCAGTATCAGAACATGTATCAAGATAGAGTCCCAGTCTCAATATCAAGATATAGAAACAGTCTCAAATATGCATGCCCAGACCCTGTCCAGGACTAAAAATAGTAGGAAAATATCTGAAAAACCCCTCCAAGGGTGCCCGGGCGTCGCCGGGTCTAAACAGTAAAAAGTCATCTCATGTGCTCGGTCCAACCGAAGCTAAAAATCATCTCAAGTAGTAAGAAAACTCATCTAGCACTCCGGCCCTGCCGAGTCTAGTGATAATAGTAAAACTGATGATTTTAAACCACAAGTGAAATCAACCATTTCCAAATCATTTCCATCAAAAACGGCCCCCCGGGCCATGCAAGGTTTAGAAAACAGTGTCAGTAGGCCCAAAGCCAAAACCACTGTAAAACATCGATAAAACCTCTTTATATGCATGGAAATGATATGCTCACACACAACAATAGCTGCCCAACAGCTTACAATCAACCTACCGACCCTGCACAGGGCCACAGCTACTCAGCAAGCATAACCAGCCTAGAAGGATAATTCTATGCCCGGGACTCGCGGACATTCCCAAAATCCCACCTTCTATGTTCCAGAGTCAATAAGGCCCTCACAGGACCGCAAGGGTAAATAAATAAAATATATCGCCAAATACTACAAACAACGGAGGAATAAAAATAGCGGACATGAATAAAGCGGTCAAGGTCTGTGGTACCAACCTAATAAACCAACCCAAGGATGTCCATTAATACAATTTTATTCTATATATACGGAGTCTGGGAAAATTAAACCGTAACCTACCTGTCGTCCGACGACAAGCTGCTGGAACACGATGTCCAAGCTCGAACCACTCCGAGAAAAGCCAAAACTAAATCGGAATCGGAATTGGATTTGGGAAGAAATAACTTGACAAGATAATTGATTTACTTTATCAACTATATTTTTCTCACCACAAAACCTCACACGTGAAAGAGTGTTTAATACTGTGCAACATTGTGTGAAACAGTAATATATATATATGTAAATTACTTTCAGCAAGGCTTATGCCTTATGTATATAAAGTATATGTGTGCTGCCACCTTTCAGCCACTAATGCTGCCTTCACCTTCCACTTACACGTGGGGGTGGAGGTGGCAACCACTTTCTATCCGTTAAGTATAAACTCGGGTATTGCGTAAATTCGTGGTATAATAATTATAGTATTTTAAATATACCATAATTATTAGATAATCATTTCCAATAAAACCTACTATATTATAATAATAAATTTTAACATAATTAAATTTACTATCTCCGTTAAAATATTACGGAGTATAAAAACTTTATAAAACAAATACGTAAACACTTATATCGTACCAAACATATTTTTCATAAGCCTTTTAAAATATTTTGAAAAGGTAATAATAATATAATTTTTACCAAATTCACTTTTTAAATAATATTTCAAATATACGCACGATACTAACAAAATTCTTAAGTTTAGGCTCGTAATTCGCCTACGCACGATTTTGATATTCAAGAATTATCTCGGGATCTTCCCTTATATTTTATCACTGTTTCGGAACTGAAATGGCATTTTAAAACGTAAAATTGAAGCTTAAATCGGGTTAAACCCGACCCGATTCGCGACCCGGTTCGTAACCCGTTTTCTGCCAGACAGTCCGCGGTAAAACAGTCATAACTCTCTGCTCCGAGATGATTTGGACGTGCGGTTTTGTGCGTTGGAAACTAGACTCGTAGACCTTCGATTTGGTATTTCGGGGGACTTCTAACTCTTTATATATTGGGAGAAAAGCCCCGACACATTTGACCCAAAATTCAGAAAATTGTTAAAGGTCTTACGATATCTTTTGTCGATTTGCTTGACTTCAACACTTAACGTGGAAATGACCGGATGGGTCATTACACAATCCTGGTCGAGCGGGTATGATTTCAGAATTTGCAGAAGGTGTCACTCAAATTATAAATCATGCAAAGACACTTGAGCCTTTTTTAACTTCAAAATTGATTAAATGTCCTTGTATTAACTGTAGAAACGTGAGATATCAAACAACAGAGAATATTTCTATGCATATTATGTTCAAGGGTTTTAAACCAGGATATACAGTTTGGACTAGTCATGGTGAAGTTGATAGTAACATTAATAGGTTTAGTAACTTTGTTGTTGGTGAAAGTAGTAGATCTGCGGAACATAATTATGTCCAAGATTCTAAAATACCAGATATGATTCATGATGCTTTTGGAATGCATTTTGATTTTGAATTTGGGAAAAATGTAGAAGAACCTCCCAATGAAGAAGCACACAATTTTTATGAACAATTGCGTGATGCTAGTCGTCCTTTCTTTGAGGGGAGTCCACACTCTCAATTGTCTGTTGCAGTTAGATTGTTAAGTATCAAATCTGATTGAAATGTTTCTCAAGGATCAATGGACTCTATGATAGACCTTATGAATGAATTAGTTGGCCCCAATATAGAGTTCCTGATTCTTACTATAAGGCAAAGAGATTGATTTCTAAGTTAGGGCTCTCCTCGACCAGAATTGATTGTTGTGAAAATGGTTGCATGTTATACTTTAAGGAGGATGTCAATCTACAGTCATGTAAGTTTTGTGGACACCCTCGCTATAAGTGTGGTTCTAGTGGAAAGAAAATTGCTATTAAGGCGATGCATTATTTACCTCTTATACCAAGGTTGAAAAGGTTGTATGCATCAAATAGCTCCGCTCCTCATATGAGATGGCACCGTGAAAATAGAAGACCACCTAGTGTCATGTGTCATCCATCAGACGGAGAGGCCTGGAAGCAATTTGATAGAACTTATCCAGATTTTTCAGCTGAACCAAGGAATGTTAGGTTGGGTTTGTGTGCTGATGGTTTCACTCTTTTTTTAGTTGGGGCTGCACCATATTCATGTTGGCATGTGTTTATTACACCGTATAATCTTCCACTTTAGATGTGTATGACAAGTCCATATATATTTCTGAATTGTGTTATTCATGGCCTGCATAATCCAAAAGGTCTGATTGATGTGTACTTACAACCTTTGATTGATGAGTTGAAACTGTTGTGGTCTGTGGGGGTTGAAACATGGGACATTTCTCGTAAACAAAATTTCAACTTGCGTGCTACCTTAATGTGGACTATTAATGATTTTCCTGCCTATGGAATGCTGTCTGGGTGGATGACTGCTGGAAAGTTAGCTTGTCCCTACTGCATGGAAGATACTAAATCATTCACATTAAAATATGGTTGAAAAACTTCATGGTTTGATTTTCACCGTCGGTTCTTGCCACCTAATCATGAGTTCAGGAGAATGAAATATGCATTTAGAAAGAATAAAACTGAACACAATGGTCCACCCCCAATATTAACGTGTCATGATATTTGGGAGAGGGTTCAAAATTTGCCAAAGGTTACCGAGGAACCACCGTATAAATTCCATGGGTACGGTGTTGCGCATAATTGGACTAAACCGAGCATATTCTGGGAATTACCTTATTGGAAGGATAATCTACTCAGAAATAATCTTGATGTCATGCATATTGAAAAACATTATTTTGATAATTTGTTCAACATTGTAATGGATGTAACTGGAAAGACAAAGGATAATATTAAGGCTAGACTTGACTTACTGGAACACTGTAGACTACAAAAGTCTCATTTACAAGAGTCTGCCAATGAGAAGTTGCTTAAGCCCAAGGCCAGTTATTCATTCACAATGGAACAAAAGCAAACAATTTGTGAGTTGGTGCAGAGTTTGAAGATGCCAGATGGATATGCCTCCAATTTGGGGAAGATGGTTGACATGGAGAATGGAATCTTACATGGGATGAAAAGTCATGATTGCCACATTTTCATGGAATAATTACTTCTGATTGCTGTTGTGTTCCAGCACATTGAGAGTAGAAAATCTGATTAAGATGGCTGAAAATATTGTTGTTATCAGTAATAAGTTGTAGAAGATTCTTCCACCTGGGTTCTTCGATATGATGGAACATCTTCCCATTCACCTTGTCCACGAAGCCCTACTAGGAGGTCCAGTTAAAAATAGGTGGATGTATCCTTATGAGCGGTAAGTAACTACAACCCATTTATTTTTATTTCATCAATATATATATATCTAACGTAAAATTTTACAGCACCATTGGCAAGTCTAAAAGGAGTGTCAAGAACAAAAATAGGGTGGAAGGCTCTATAGTTGAAGCATATATTGCTAGAGAAACAACCCACTTTTGTTCTTACTACTTTGATGATCAAGTGTCGTGCTTGAGAAACAGACCTAATCGACATGCTGATGCTGCAGTACAACCATTATCAATCTTCAATCAGCCAGGTAAGGGTTCAAAAAGGCGTAGATTGTGCATACTTACCAAAAAGGAGAAAAAATTTGTAGTGCTACATGTCTTGCTGAACTGCCCAGAAGTCCAACCCTTTTTAGAGTAAGGAAATTAAATATTTACACAACATATTCAACTACGATTTCATTAAGAAAACTAACTATATTTTCAATGTGATACTGGAGTTATTTTGTGGAGCTATATGGCCATGATCAAGCGTGTTTGTCATTTACAACATGGTATACTGATTGGGTAAGTGTTATAATATATACATAATAACAACAATGTATAGTTCTCTTCCTTCTACTAACACTATTTTAATTTACTAATCATATATAGGTCTACAATTAAGAAAATGCCACCATATTTGATCAATTTTTCAAGGATATTTCTTGGGGACCGATTAAAGTTCATGCAATGTCTCAATATAATATAAATGGTTTTATATTTGCCATGGAGGAATACTCAAAGAATAGAAAAACTAACAATAGTGGGGTTTGGGTTAAAGGTGGCGATGGAAACAAAAATGTGAACGTTGATTTTTTTGGCATGCTACAGGAGATTCTAGAGGTGGAGTATTCTGGTTGGCCAATCAAAAGAATTGTACTTTTTTGATGCAAGTGGTTTGATCCAAAACCAAACAGAGGTACAAGAGAACTTAAGCAACATAACATCATTGAAGTCAAACACGCTAGGACTTATCAAGCTTATGATCCTTCTATTATTGCATAGAATGTTAAGCAAGTGTACTATGCTCCTTATCCATTGCGTAGGGACAAGTCTGATTAGTGGGTTGTAATAAAAACTAAGCCTATGGGGTGGGTGGAAGTTGAGAATGTGTTGGATGTTGCTTATCAAAATGAAATAGCAATTGTTCACCAAAAAGTGGACGTTGAGTTAGAAACCAACTTGGAGCATCCTGATCACATTTTAGAAGAAGTTAGTAGAGAAGATTTAGAAACGTTACAAAATATCGAGGAGGATGAATCAACCGATGAAGAAGTTGAATGGGCAACTGAGGAGGAAACTTTCGAAGAGGATGAATGGATAGATGGGGACGAAACTTCTGAAGAGGATGAATAGCAATTAGCACGTTGTATTCATTATTTTTAATTATTGAACCCAGAGAGGATATTTTCTTTTAATATTTACAGCCTTCTTAGATTTGTAAAATGTAATCTTCAATTATAGTTCTTTAATCAAGAGTCATGTCTGAAGTTCTGAGTTATATCTCAGCCCTTATTAGTGACCAAATATGTTTTGGTACTATACATATATAATATGATAGCATGTGTAATTATTCATGTGTTATATGTATCTAAAGGAAAATACATTGCCAATTAAAAGACTTCATAATCCATCAACATTAAAGAGAAAAGAAAAGAAGATAAAAAAAGAGAAGAATATTGTTCTAATGTGATACATGAGCTCTACTCAAAAGGTAAAACAACTTAAGGAATTGCTATAACAATAGGACTATATTAATTCTTGTTTGCAGTTCATTATTGGTTCTCTTCTGTCTGTTGATTTAGATAACTGCAATTAATTTTAGGTTGGTACTGTCAATCTGTCATATATATATGAAGAATAAATGAATACTAATATTTTTTCAATTTTGGTCATTGTGTTTGTTGTTAAGTTTATTGTTCAAAATATTAGTAACCTGAGCATTTTTAAGTTGTTGTTTTAAACTGGACCTTCATTTTAAGAGTTTTTCCTTTACAGTTCTATGTTTTTCTTTTAACTTCACCTTCATTTTAATAGATGGTAGATAAGAACAAGGCTAACCAAAAAAAACCCGTCAATCCAAAAAAGAAAAAAAGCTCAATACTTCTGAAAGACCCACTGGGGTCGTGATAGCTGATGAGCCCCGGTGAGCTTATATCTCACCACGAGCCTCACTTTTAGCTACTCACTCGGTACATCAGTCACATAATGCCTCTACTCGCGTGACTCCACTTTCTAGTCATTCTATATCTGTGTCCGTCATGGTACCCACATCGGGTTACCAAACACTATAGGATTATTCCCATCTTGGTCATCAGTCTACCTTGCCATCAGCCAGCACTAGTTAGTCCAGTGCTGCTAGTGGATCAATTGGACTTTCAGGTCTTCGTTTTGGTTTTGGTGGCTCGGGTTCTAATACTCCCACGACCCAGCAGTCTTATGCACATGGTCCACGGCTAGGTGGTTTAAAGCCAGGCGATAGAGACCATACCCAAAGACTCATTATCGAGCCTATATGATATAGGTATTATTCAACTATATTACATCTTTTTTTTATATGTTTATTTCTTAATTTTTTTAATTTTCAAATTTATATTCCAAGTGTTTAATCTTGTATTGCAGGTTATTTTCGAAAGAAGAAATGACAAAAATACTCCTTGATTGCATCGGATCATTTTATAATGATATGTACCCGACTTGGGGTTCTATACCACTTAATATCCAAGGACAGATCTTCATAGAATTTAGGGTAAAAATATTTATCAATTAAATTCACATTATATACATTTAAATTCGCTATACATTTCTAGAATAAATATTTAACTATTTTTTACTGCAGAAATCTTACGTATGGGCTCCCGAGCATGAGAATAAAGTTCAAAGTAACTTCAAATATAGAGCTTGGAAGGCGCTTAGAGGCTTATTTTCTGAATGTCGGGCACAAAATAGAGTTCCATCTTTTGTGGCTCCTGATATGTGGGCCAAGTTATTGAATTTCTGGAAAACTGATGAAAAATTTCTTAAGAGAAGAGAGATCGGGAAGAAGGCTCAGGCATCGGATAAGGGTGGCTCTTTGCACACTAGTGGGGACATTAGCCAGCTTACTAGAAAGAAGAGAATGGTATATTTTCTTAATTCAGTTAAATAAAATTATCCTTTTTGATAAATAGCTTTTGGAGATTAATAATCACATTATATGCATGTTGTTTGCAGGAAAAAGACTTGGGTAGGCCTGTAACACAAGAAGAGTTATTCAAAGTTTGTCACACAAAGATGCCCAAAAATCCCACAGATGAAGAAAGTTGGTGTGAGACACGTGCTCAACAGACACATGTAATAACTGCATTCAAACTATTATTTTTATTCTTTTTTTTTCTTTTATCTAATTATATTCTTATACTAAGAGTTATTCATTTAAATATAGGAGTCGTTTGTGCAACGAATTCAAGAGTACCGTAGTACTCAACCTCCTGAAAGTCAGGATACACCGCTTATAGATGAACAAGTAGAATAATTTTGGCGAGAAGTGCGGGTGAACCAGTAAGAGGTTCAGTCTATGGTTACACACAAAAGGCTTATGCGAAGAAGAATCCCTGGTTTTATTGTCCATCATCTTCAGTGCTTCGATAATGTGGATAAAACGACCGTGTCTGTAATGAAGAAGGAGATATCTATGCTCACTTCCAAGCTTGTTGCATCAACCGAAAGGGAGAAGAAAAGAGACGAGTAGATTGCACATGATGCAGAAGCAAATGAGATAGAGAACAAGAGGTATGCAGAGCTTCAGTCCCAGTTAAAATCTCTTTTTGAGTCGGGAAAGATTATTCCTGTGTGTGCCAGTGATAAACGTCGATGCCTAGTGCATTAGTCTGATAACGAGGGTGAGGAGGGTGAAGAGGATGAGGATAAGGATGCTAATGATGAGTAGTTGTACCTAACTACTAGACATTTTGGACTTAGTATATATAGTTTGTACACTTTTTAGATTGTTTGATCGTATTTTAAGTTTAATTTGAAGTAGTGAAACATAAATGTAGAAAAATATCGTGTTGACAGCTATTTGAGCTGGTTTTGGTTGAATATATGCATTCTCAAATATGCAGGTGGGAAATTCAAATTGCAGCAATTTGCTGCCAATTTTATGGTAAAATATCGACAACAAATCGACCTTCTGAGGTCAGTTTTTTGGGTAAATTTCCAGTCAACCGACATCAGGTAGTCGGTTTTTTGAATAAATTTTTCCAGAAAATTGACCTCAGTAAGTCAAAATCGCGTGAAATAAAAAAATAAAATTTAAATAATACCGACCTTAGGAGGTCGGAATATCAAAATAATAGTAAATTAAAAATTCAGTAATACCGACTTTTGGAGGTCGGAAAACCAGAAAAATAATAAATTAAAAATTAAACAATACCGACCACTGGAGGTCAGTATATTATATTTTTAATAAAATTCTTTTTAAAAGAAATCAACCTCTAGATGTCGGAAAGGAAAACAATAAATAAAAATATAATTAAATAAAACTGACCTCAGGAAGTCAGAAATAAAACAAAATAAAAAATATTAAATTCCTAATTTTTGGATTTAAAATTAAAATCGACATCCGGAGGTCGGTAAATACCAACCTCACGATGTCAGTACAAAAAACCAACCAAGCTTTTTTCGACTAGGGCTTTTGAGTCAGTTTTTCAGGGAAAACCGACCTCAGGATGTCGATTTTTTGAGGTCAGTTTTCCTTGTTTTTTTAGTAGTGATATATAGGTGATTCCTGCTTTTTCCGATTTTCTTTCCTTAAGTTTCCATTGTTAGTTTCCTAGCTTTAGAGGCTGTTTTTAGCTCAAAATTATTGCCCAAATTCTTTGATTTTTCGGGCATGCACTCCCATGGTCTTGGTGATCATAATGTGAGTTTATGTGTTTGCTTTTGGGTTGTGGGGCCCACGAGCCCGTCAGTGACCCAAATTTTGACCCGGCTACAATTGTAGAATTATGGGTATCGTTAGACTCATTTTAATGTATTATTTATGTTTTTTATAGTTTGATTACCATTTGGGGTTTCTCAAAGTGATTCGGGCTTGGATATCGTTGTCCTAGCAGCTTGTCGTTGGACTACAGGTAGGTTACAGTCCAATCTCCTTAGACTTAGCATATATCGGATAAAATTGTACTAACTGACATCCTCCGTTGTGTGTAGTATTCTTCGTAGCTGATATTATCACCCTTATGGTCTTGTGTGGCCTTGTCTGACTCTGTACCATAGATGGTGTGCTATTTGGGGGTGCCCGTGAGTCCCGGGCATTGTTATCGTGATATATTGGCTATCTGTTTTGTAATGCGATTAGAGCTTGTGCAGGGCCGATACGTTGTTTGTGAGCTGATGGGCGGTGATTTGTGTTGATCATATCATTTCCATGCATATTATGAGAATTTTCTACTACATCTTACTACAGTTTGGCTTCGGGCCTGCTGGTACTGATTTTCTAAACTTTGCATGGCCCTGGGGGGCCATTTTTGATGGAAATGACTTGGAAATGATTTGGAATCTATTGATGGATCTTCTTGGGGTAAAAGAGAGTTAAATTATGTTTTCTATCACTAGTTTTACAATTAATGCTAGACTCGATAGGGCTGGAGTGCTAGTTGACTTTTCTTTTTGATTTGAGATGGAATTAGTCTCGGTTAGACCAAGCACCAGAGATGTTTATCACTGTTTTAGGCTCGGTTATTCTTGGGCACCCTTGGTGGGGTGTTTGAGACATTTTTGACTATTTTAGACCTTGATAGAGTCTGGGCATGCATACTCGAGATTTGAATCTTCAGCTTGAATCCAGACTTACTCTGGATGATATTTTTTGATACTGAGTTTTAGTATTGGGTCCGGGACCTCCATGGACCTTGCCGTTTCATACCTGAGGCCTGGGGCTGCGTGTGATGGAGGAAGGGTATACAGAGGAGTAGAGGTATACATGCAGTGTCCTTTCAGAGAATCTACCTGCTGGGCCCATTCGGCACTAGAGAAGGTACATACCGAGTTTCTATTCCATGAAAAGGTTATTATGCATCATATCATTCATTGTTTGAGGCTCCACCCTTGTTTGTTGTTTGTTGAGTGTATGCTCTTGTTATATGGGTAGTCGGAGGGTTTGTTTTCACTTGTTTTCATTCCTTAGTTGTATGGGCGGCCAGGGGACTGTAGGTAGACTGTTGTTACTTTATCACGGTATTATCCACTGTTAGGGTTATATTTATGTGAGATTCGATACTTAGAGGTTGTTAGTTCTTGTCTTGAGTTTGGTATGATTAAGTCAGTTATTTATTCTTGTTTTCCCGAGCATGCCTATCTTTATTCTCCTCCTCCCTTCCCTTGTACTTGAGGTTACCGGTATACCATCCACTTCTAAAACTTATTGTGTATATACAATTATTGCAAGGACCTCTGGTGAATCGTTTCCTTAATTTAACTTGTGCATGTTGTGTATATATTCTACTCGCTACCCTTGTATGTTATTTCTATTATCTTCCCTCTGGGCTAGTTCTTGTGTGCCTTCTTGTAGATTTCCTTGACTAATTGTTTCTATTCTATTTATTACTACGCTTTTATCATATATATATTTCCAATCGGCCTATGATACCTAATGGGTAGCTTATGCTTCACATTTGGTGCTCATACTACACTCTGCATCTTTTGGTGCAGATCCTAGTATGAGCCGTCACCGCTAGTTCGTAGGAGACTTGTGCTTGGAGATTTTGGACCTATCAAGACTGAGGGTGAGCTCTTGGTGGCCGGAGCTAGCTTTTAGTTTATCTTTTGCTTTATGTACACTATTACTACTTGGAGACATTTGTGTATATATTATTTTGGATCCTTTCGTACTCGTTATATGTAGATCCAGCTCTATACTATGATACCGGGTTCTGGGTTTGGTTTAGCTTCCGCATATATATTTATATGTTCCTGTTATCTATTTACTTCATCTTGTTCCCTTGTTTCAACTTATTAAACTGTTCGTCCACTTAAATTATTAGATAGTAGCTTATTACTGACTGTTCTAGGCTACGGGGATTGGTTCACCTATTGGGGGGTTGTAGGTACCATCATGACAGAGAAATTGAGTCATGACAGCTTGGTATCAGAGCTCTAGGTTCACCAGTGTCATCGATAAAGGAGCCAATGTCTAATAAGGTCTTGCGGATCGGGGTGGAGATGTCCGTACTCAATCTTCGGGAGGTTATGGTGACATCTTAGGAAAAATGGACTTTTATGTATTCTATCTCGTGTGTAGTATCCTTGAAAGTTTCTGGAAATCTCACTTGTTTTGGTTCACTCTTACACAGATGGTTCATACGAGGTCTTTGGCTTCTGGCAGAGGAGAGCCTCCTGCCCCTAATCTTCCGACTCCAGCTAGGGGCCGGGGTGGTCGTAAGGGTAGGGCTAGAGGTCATCCCAGAGAAGTAGCACCAACTAGAGCTGCTAGAGTCTGAGCTTGAGTATGAGCCAGAGTTTGTTCTTGAGCCGCAATATGTGGACCCGGGGACAACCCAAGCACCACCAGTTCTAGCACAAGTTTCTGTTCAACTTCAGCCCCAGCTCATTCTTCGGATATTCGGGGTTTACTTGTTCAGCTTTTGGGTATGATTAGGGAGAGACCTTCTGAGTTAGCACAGACATCCGCTCAGGGGGCTGCCCTGGGTGCACCGATTTTAGGAGGGCAGCCTGCCACTGCGGCTCCCCGTGCTGAGATTATTCTGGTCCCCTCAGTCGCACATCCTCTTGCTCTCCGCCATGTTATGACAGAGATGGAGCAGAAGACATTGGGTAGATTCTTGAGATTGGCACCGTCGCAGTTTGCTGGCACTTTTGTACAGGACCCACATGATTTATTACTATATGTGAGGAGATATTGCATCATTTGGGGTTATTGGAGACTCACGGGGTTGACTATACTACATATCAGCTGGAGGGCCTAGTGAAGTTATGGTGGAAGTCCCAGGTTGCTTGCAGACCATCGTTGCCACTTCTTTTGGCTTGGTCCGAGTTTTATGAGGGCTTTATGGCCAAGTTCTTACCCAGAGTGACCAGGAGCATCGGAGAGATGAGTTCACTAGACTTGCTCAGGATACTATGACCATCTCAGAGTACGAGACTCATTTCCATCATCTTGCTCCATTTGGGGCCATGATTATGCCTACGGAGTCTGACAGGGTCCATAGGTTTGTTTGGGGGCTATGAAGAGAGTTTAGAGAGCTTGCCGAGATATTGGTTGCTAGTTGTTTATCATTCAAGGCTATTGCGGACTATGCCTGTACCGTAGAGGATTCACATCGTCATAACACTGGGGCCAGAGATAAGAGGCCTTGACATCAGAGTGGCTATAGTGGTTCTAGACATGGTGGCAGAGGTTCAGGACAGTGGGGCCGGGGTTATCAACCACAGCGGTACCAGGGTCAGTCTAGCTGACCGATTTAGGCTTCACTTCAGTTTTTTGGTAATACTCAGTTTGAGCAGGGTCAGAGTAGCCATCAGCACTACAACGGTCAGTCTTCGAGAGGTGCAACTTCTGGGGCATCAGGTCGTGGTGTGCATACTGGTTCTGTTGGTTTATCCCGATTGAGTAAGTCTTCAGGGGCTTGTTTCGCATGTGGTATTATTGGTCATTTTGCTAGAAATTGCCCCCAACAGGGTGCAGTTTAGCCAGCCGCTCCTCTGTCTCAGGCTATTCGCTCAGTTTAGCAACCGGTTCAAGGAGGTAGTGTTAAGGGTAGAGGTGGTGCTCTAGGTGGTAGGGATGGCGGTCAAGCAAGTGGAGGTCATCATCAGTTTTATGCGGTCCCTGGGAGATCAGAGGCAGAGGCCTCAAATGTTGTGATTACATGTATGATTTCTATATGCCATCAGTCTGCTATGGCTTTATTTGATCCTGGATCCACTTGTACATATGTATCTGCCTACTTTATGACTTGTTTTGGGTTTGCTAGTGAGCCATTATTTGTGTCTGTTTCTGTTTTGACCCCAGTAAGAGATTCTTTAGTAGTGGATCAGATTGTGAGATCTTGCATGATATTTGTTGGTGATTTGCAGACTTGGGGTGATTTGATGATCCTTGATATGCTAGACTTTGATGTGATACTGGGCATGGACTGGTTATCCCCTCATCATGTAGTTTTGGATTGTTATGGAAAGATGGTTACCATAGTCGTGATGTGTTTCCTACTGACCTGCCAGGCCTTCCACCTGAGAGAGATGTTGATTTTTCCATTGAGTTAGAGCCGAGCACCAGACCTATTTCTATTCCTCCCTACTGTATGGTTCCTTCTGAGTTGAGAGAGCTTAAGAAGCAGTTCCATGATTTGTTAGCTAAGGGGTTTATTAGACTGAGTATGTCACCTTGGGATGCTCCTGTTCTCTTTGTGAAGAAGAAGGATGGGTCGATACAGATGTGTATTGATTATCGGCAATTGAATAAGGTGACAGTGAAGAATAGGTATACAATGTCGAGGATTGATGACTTGTTTGGTTATCTTTAGGGTTCAGCCGTGATTTTGAAGATTTATTTGAGGTCCGACTACCATCAGTTGAGGATTAGGGCAGAGGACATCCCCAAGACAGCATTCAGGACACATTATGGTCATTATGAGTTCCTGGTGATGTCTTTTGGGTTGACTAATTCCCCTGCAGCTTTCATGGGCTTGATGCAAATGGTGCTTAGATCGTGCCTGGATATGTTCATGTTAGTCTTCATTGATGACATTTTGATATACTCGAGGAGTAGAGATGAGCATGAGCAGCACTTGAGGACAGTACTCCAAACTTTTAGAGATCATTGACTTTATTCCAATTTCTCAAAGTGTGAGTTTGGCTTAAGTCGGTTGCATTCCTAGGGCACATGGTGTCTAAGTATATGATTATAGTTTATCCGGGTAAGATTTTAGCAGTTCATTATTGGCCCAGACCTACTACTCCTACCAAGGTTCGTAGCTTTGTTGGGTTAGCCGGGTACTACAGTCGGTTCATTGAGGGATTTTATTCTATAGAAGCACCCTTGACTATGCATATTAGGAAGGATGTTCCATTCTAGTGGTCGGATCAATATGAGGATAGCTTCCAGAGGCTTAAGGCCTTGTTGACTTCAGCTCTATTTTTGACTTTGTCGGTCCAGGGCCAGAGTTTCACCGTGTATTGTGATGCTTCTGGGGTTGGTCTTGGTTGTGTGTTGATGCACCAGGGTCAAGTGATAGCTTATGTGTCGAGGCAGCTAAAGGTTCACGAGTGCAACTACCCCACTCATGACTTAGAGTTGACGGTGGTAGTTTTCGCGATCAAGATCTGGAGACACTACTTATATGGAGTTCATTGTGAGATATTCACTGATCACCATAGTCTTCAGTACATTACGAGTCAGCGAGAGCTGAACTCGAGGTAGAGGAGATGGATTGAGTTGCTGAAGGACTAGGATTTCACTATTCTATACCATCCGATAAAATCAAACGTGGTAGCGGATTCCTTGAGTCAAAAGGCGGTGAGTATGGGCAGCCTAGCTTCACTTTTAAATTCTGACTGACCGTTGGCGTTGGACATCCAGTCCTTGGCCAACCATTTGGTTAGGCTTGACTTGTCGGACCCTAACAGAGTTCTTGCTAGCATTGAGGTTCTTTCTACGCTAGTTGATTAGATTCAGAGCCAATAGTTTGAGGATGAGATTATGTGTGAACTTCATGATTAGGTAGTTCGGGGTGAGGCCAGCCGGGCTACTTTAGGTCCTGATGGTATTCTGAGGTTCGACAGTCGTCTTTGTGTTCCGAGGGTTAGAGATTTGATTCAGTTGATACTTCGTGAGGTGCATTGTTCTAGGTACTCTATTCATCCCGGTATGGAAAAAATGTATAGGGATTATAAGAAGCTTTACTGGTGGAGTGGTATGAAGCAGGACATAGTGGAGTTTGTATCTCGGTTCTTGAACTGTCAGCAGGTGAAATTCGAGCACATGAGATCGGGTGGTTTGATGCAGCGACTTCCCATTCATGAATGGAAGTGGGAAGGCATTACTATGGACTTTGTTATTGGTTTGCCTCGTACTTATCAGGGTTTTGATTACATTTGGGTGATTGTGGATCGGCTGACTAAGTCAGCCCACTTCTTGTCGGTTCAGACTTCCTACGGTGCTGAGAGGTTAATTCAGATTTACATTCGTTACATTATTCGGTTGCACGGAGTCCCAGCTTCTATCATTTCAGACCGCGACACTCAGTTCACATCTAAGTTTTAGAGGGCTATACAGAGGGATTTGGGTACAGAGGTTTATCTTAGTACTGCTTTCCATCCTCAGACAGATGTCCAGTCCTAGAGGACCATTCAGGTCCTGGAGGACATGCTTAGGAATTGTATACTTGACTTTGGAGGGTCATAGGATCAGTTCGTTCCTTTGGCCGAGTTTTCTTATAATAATAGATTTCATTGGAGCATCGACATGGAACCTTTCGAGGCCTTGTATGGTAGGCATTGCAGCTCACCGATTGGTTAGTTTGATGCTTTAGAGTCCAGACTGCAAAGTACAGATTTTCTTAGAGACTCCTTAGACCTAGTCCGTTTGATTCAGGATAGACTCATAGCAGCCCAGAGTAGGCAGAAGAGATAGGATGATCATAGACTTCATGCTTTGAAGTTTAGTGTTTGCGACTTGATTTTCCTTTGAGTATCGCCTGTGAAGGGCGTGATGAGGTTTGGTCAGCGAGGCAAGCTTAGCCCCAGGTTCATTGGGCCGTTTGAGATTCTCCAGAGGATTGGTAGTGTTGCCTATATGTTAGCCTTGTCTCCGATGTTTTAAGCTGTGCATCCTATTTTCCATGTCGCAATGTTGCGCCAGTTTATTCTAGATGAGTCCTATGTGTTGCATTGGGATTCAATTCAGTTAGATGAGAGTTTTTCCTTTGTTGAGTAGCCGATAGCTATTCTGGACAGTGATATCAGGAGATTGAGATCTAGGGAGATTCCGGTTGTGAAAGTTCAGTGGAGGCATCGGCCGATCGAGGAAGGCTACTTAGGAGACCGAGAATATGTTGCGTGCTCAGTATCCACAGTTGTTTGAGCCTTCAAGAATTCTCTTCTTCTTGACTTTCTAGGACGAAAGTCTTTTTCGTAGTGGATGTTGTGATGACCCTTCCAGTTATCTTTGAAAGTGCAAGAGGGGGGGTGATTTGCCTACTTTTTCTGTTTTTCAGTTGACTGTCAAGTTTACTCAGTCGACTCGTGCAAGTAATAAGTGCTGAAGTAAACAGAACTAAAATGTAAAAGTTGACACATGATGTTTTTATACTGGTTCAGATCCAGAACGGATCTTACTTCAGTCCCCTTGGGTTTCAAGGGATTCTCTACTAGATCTTTTTGATGAATTTGCTTACAAGTGATGAATGTATTTCCTACGACTACACTCAATTATTTTTATTTCTTTTTCTATTGATACAGTAGCCTCACCACCAATATTATTCTCTCCTCACTTTTTTGAGTACACAGTAGATCACAAAGAAATACAATGCTTGATAAAAGTAGAGCAAAGAATTGGAGAAGGTTTAGACTAAGTGTATAAGATCTTCCTTTCTTTGAACGTCTTTAAATAGGAGAGATGAAGAGCCATTGGAGAAGGATTTGGAGAGAGCAACCCACGAGATTTGATCCTTGGAAAAAAGATGTGAAATATCTATTTTCGAAGAATAAGGTTGAGTCAAAATCTGACTCTATTAATTTGCGGAACTTCTTCCTTAATGGGATGAGTACAGCCTTGAATAATTCCCTTGGAACTTGGCTGAATATCTTCTATCAATAGATGGGACCTTAATTGACTGCTTTATATGTGAACCAATATTAGAGCCGTTAGTTGATTCTACTCCTTCAATTAAATTTGCAGATTCTTTCCATAGTGAAAGGATCCTTGATTGATTTCTTTATTTTCCTGCATACACAATATAGTCATACATTAAAATTTACACATTAAAAATCTTCCCCTTTTTGATGGATGACAATAAAAATAAGGAATTGTAGTTAACTTCCCTTTCTATAGTTTTGCTCCTCCTTAGCAGTTAACTTGATACATGGTCGACTGCTCCCCCTGAGGGGTTGGCTCCCCCTCAGAAGTTGACTCTGATGTCACCCCAATTGGCATCAATCAAAAAGGAATATAACAACAGGAGATATACACATAGCAGAAAAGATCATGATAAGAAATTACCAAGGATCTAAGGGGTGGTAGTCTTATTACAAACCAAAACATAAGCAAAGTCACAAAAACATAGATAAAAGATGCTATTTTCTCAGAAGATAGCAGATGGTGTTGATAGTGGCTTCCTTCAATTTGTCGAGGCTGGTTGTTAGGTTGGCATCAGCTTTGTCTCCACTTTCCTGTATCCTGTTGGCAATCTTGACAGCTTCCTGAATCACTTTATCGATTCGGAGGTGAATTTTGGCCACATCACTGCCAGTTACCTTAGTACATGCATGTACTTTCTCCATCTGGAACTGAGTTGATAAGAGAATGTCCTTGAGGGACTCAATTTTGTCATACATGGCTTGTAACTTAGCCATTACTTTCGAGAGATTGATAGAAGAGGCTGGAACCGTGTTCAAATAGGCTGGTACATCAGGAAGGAAGGAGGAGGGAACAGGAACATCAGAATCATTTTTGAGGATGCAAGAGTCACCAGAACGAGTATACCCTATGCAACAGAATGCCTTAGAGGTATATGATTTTTTAACATACTAGGTAGGGACATCAAGAAGACTGGTGTTGTTATCTTCCAAGATGTGGGAGATGACCATTCCATATGGGAGATTGAGAGGATCTGCAGAAGCTTCTATCATATTATTGAAAATCAGGGAGGAAAGCTTGAACTTGGTTTTGGAGACAAGGCAATAAGTAAGCAGTGTGTCTCGAAGAGATCAAGAGCGAGGGACCAGAGTAGTAGCAAAAATGTGGGCAATGATCCCTGTTTCAAAGGATAGATCTTTTGGACCTAAATGAGAGAGAAAAAGGTTTGATGATTCAAGATAGATAAATAACCTAGCATGGTATAGAGAGACATCAAACTCAGAAGGATAGACAATTTTCACAGGAACAGAAAAACCAGAGCATTTTTTATACAAAATATGTGATTAAAGATGGCACAATTGAGGAAGATACGTTTACCTGAAATGAGGGTTTCAAATTCACCGGCTTTTGTGGAGGAAAAAATAGCATAAAAGAGACAAATTAGAGGTTCAGATACAGAGCACGGAGTCATTGTGATGAAATTTGCCCAACCTTGATATTCAAACACTTCTTTCACATTGCATTGAATCGAGGAGAGATAATCGAGATTCACATACCGACCATGAGCAAAGGGTTTGTCTTTGAGAGATTTGAAGAGGGATTCATTAGAAGGGCCCTAGAAGTCAATTTTACTATCTAGACAACTTTCAAAATTGAGCATGCACTTCTTCTTGGAATCATCACTGTCAATATCTTTTCCATAACGCTTGAAAAAGGGTTTTGAAAGAGGTGACTGAGAAGATAGCAAAGTATCAAAGTCATCGAAATCGATTGGGACAGGAGAAGATATTTTTCCTTTCTTTTTGATCTTGGAGATTTTTCGAGTAGGAGTAGGGAGGTCTTTTGGAGATTTTTCCATGGTGAAGACGAAGGATGAGATGAAAGAAAGAGAAGGAAAAATCAGTAGTTTTATAAATGATAGACTGAGAGAAGTTAAAAGATGGGACGAAGGGGAAGGGACGCGACTGAGACGAGGGGACGTGAAGGGGAGAAATGAGGTGGTGCATTTAATAATGGAGAGAAGACCGAAAAGGCAAAATATTTAGTACACATTAAGCAATAAATACACAAAATAAAATTAATTATGGCAGAAAAGGATTTTGAACAATACCAAGAGAATCTATTAGAAAATTAAATCTTTCTTCGAACAAGGGTTTTTTAAAGAGGTCTGCTAATTGAAAATCAGTTCCCATAAATTTAAGTTCAATATCACCATTTAAAAGATTATCATGAATAAAATGATGTTTGATATCAATATGCTTAGCTTAGAATGATGCACTGAATTTTTTGAAAGACATATAGCACTAGAGTTATCACAGAAGATTCTAACAGGTTGAAAAGACAAATCATAGTCACTCAATTGATTTACCATCCATAGAATTTTAGCATAACATTGCCAATAGCAATGTATTCTGTCTCAGTAGTAGAGAAAGAGAAGATTCTACCGCTACTGATTTGAACATGTATTTATTTCCTGTCATGTGATTTGAACACACACTGTCAAGATACCATTTTGCTTTTGACCCTTTCTTGTGGTGTTCCTGCAAAACAAGATAATTACTTATTCTTAGGTACCCAAGATGTCTTTGGTCCTTTAAGATTAGTGTCAGAAGTTTTCTTGGGTCTCCATACCCATTTTGAGTAGCAAAATTTGCATCGAAAGTATTTATGTCCACCTTTACCACAATAATGACAAGCGTTTTGAATAGGTTCTTCAGTTGCATTATCTGGGATTTCATTGTTACTAAACTTAGTTGATGAGATCAACTAGTCAGTAGATCATTCATGATAAACATTGTTGGATCTAGATTTGTAACTGGTAGATCCTTTTCCAGTTGACTTGGTTGAACGAGTTGACTTATTTGATATTTGAGATCTCATGTCAGTTGACTTGTTTGACCAAGTTGACTGGTTGGATTTAACAGATCTTTGACTGGATGAAATTTTCAAACTATTTATTTGTGCTTTGAGTTCCTAAATTTCCTCATCAAGGAGATCCCTCTCAACTTCACAAACTTCTAGTTTAATTTCCCAGTCTCTTTTTTCTTGTTGAATATTTCTGAAATTGTTAAATACTCTATTGAGATCGGCAATGGCACGATCCAATAGGTTTTTAAAATTAGAGCAATTACTGCAGGTTTCAGTTCTTACCTCACTGGTTTCTCTAATGGCCATGAAGCATATGTTATTTGACTCTTCCTGCTCGTGTTCAGAAATATCCTCGTCACCCCAGCTACTGAAAGATTTTTGATTTCCTCTGGAATTTTTTCTCCTTGGTTCAGGACAGTCATTTGCAATGTGTCCATAACCACCGTTGTAGGATTTTCCTTCATTTATGTTTTGATCAGTGATGTACTTCCTTTTTTAGAAGTTTTGCTTACCTCTCCTGCTATTCCTCGATTGTTTGAAGTTTTCAATTACTGACATGGTGATTAGAGCAATTTTGTCTTCTCCTATCTCTTCTTCCTCATCTTCTTTGACATCCTCTGTAGCCTTGAATGCTATAGTTTTTTTTCTTGTTATCTTCTTGTCCTCGCTTATTCAGATGAGTTTTCTCAAAACCGATGAGATCTCCTCTTAATTCATCATAGGTGAGATAGTTGACATTCATGATTTCAATAGCTACTACCTTGGCATGCCATTGGGTAGGTAGACTTCTGAGAATCCTAGTTATTTGATCACTCACATGATAGGTTTACCCAGATGCCTTGAATTCTCCAATAATCTTGTTGAATCTGGCGAACATGCTTTCAACTGACTCCCCTTACTTTATTGAGAAAAGCTCATATTCATATACCAGAAGACTTATAATGGTTTTTTTGACCTTGTCAGTTCCTTTATAAGTTACTTTGAGTTTGTCCCATATTTTTTTGGTTGTCTCACATCAAGAGATTTTTCGTATTCTTCTCCACTGATGGCGTTGTAAAGAACATTTTTGGCTTTGGAGTTTGTCTGCATGATCTCCATCTGTTCATCAGTGTAATTTTCCAGAGTTGGAGTTTCTTCAGTTGATGTTCCACATTTTTAACATACTTATCATTTTAGCTTTTGTGATGGGAATGTCACAAAGCATAATAAATCTTCATACTTTTACATCATAGGACTTGATGAATGTTTCCATTCTGATCTTCCAGTTAGAAATGCTTTATATTAAATTACGGTGGTCTTGTTTGCGAGGTTCCTTCTTGAAATAGGTCTCCAGCAGTAATTTGATGTGCCATGATCTTTTCTCACTTGCTGTTAGGAAAATATATGTGAGACCTTGCTCTGATACCAATTGAAAGTGTAAGAGGGGGTGATTTGCCTACTTTTTCTGTTTTTCAGTTGACTGTCAAGTTTACTCAGTCGACTCGTGCAAGTAATAAGTGCTGAAGTAAACAGAACTGAAAAGTAAAAGTTGACATAGGATGTTTTTATACTAGTTCCGATCCAGAATGGATCTTACTCCAGTCTCCTTAGATTGCAAGGGATTCTCTACTAGATCTTTTTGATGAATTTGCTTACAAGAGATGAATGTAATTCCTACGACTACACTCGATTCTTTTTCTTTCTTTTTCTTTTGATACAGTAGCCTCAACATCAATATTTTTCTCTCCTCTCTTTTTTGAGTACACAGTAGATCACAAAGAAATACAATTCTTGATAAATTTAGAGAAAATAATTTGAGAAGGTTTAGACCAAGTGTATAAGATCTTGCTTTCTTCGAACGTCTTTAAATAGGAGAGATGAGGAGCCGTTGGAGTAGGATTTGGACAGAGCAACCCAATAGATTTGATCATTGGGAAAAAGATATAAGATATCTATTTTCTTATATCTTTTTTTCAAGAATAAGGTTGAGTCTAAATCTGACTCTATTGATTTGTGGAATTTCTTCCTTAATGGGATGAGTACATCCTTGAATTATTCCCTTGGAACTTGGCTGAATATCTTCTTTCCATAGATGGGACCTTAATTGACTACTTGATATGTGAACATATATTAGAGTTGTTTGCTGATTATACTCCTTCAATTCAATTTGCAGATTCTTTCCATAATGAGAGGATCCTTGATTGGTTTCCTTTCTTTCCTGCATACACAATATTGTCAAGTCTCTTCCCCGTTGTTCTTTGCAATCACATGGCTAGCCTTCAAGATTGCGATGGTCTAGCCAGCGTGGTCCTCGCCACCGCTAGGGGTCCCTTCGCGATCGCGATAAAGCACCCCTGGGCAGTATATATCTTTTCGATTTCATTTTTCCAGCCTTCATCTCTCATTTCCCTTAACTCTATTATACTCAAACACCCTCTAAATTGCTCAAATCAGTGCATCCTTGTAGGATTCCTGTACCCTCGATAAATTCTTGCTCCATTGGCATTTTGGGTAAGTTTCCCCTCTTTTCATTGTTGTCTTCTCCATTGGTCTCAACCACCATTGTTGCCCTCTTCTCAAGCTCGAAAATTAGTTGTAGATTCCATTCGAGTGAAGTGCATGCTACCAGGATCATTCTTATTCACCTTCTTGGCTTAATTCTTCTATTTTGGTAAGTGATTCTTGCTTTTTCCTATTTTCTTTCCTTAAGTTTCCATTGTTGGTTTCCTAGCTTTAGGGGATGTTTTTAGCTCGAAATTATTGTCCAAATTCCTTGATTTTCCGGGCATGCACTCCCATGGTCTTGGTGATCATAATGTGAGTTTCCATTTTTGATTTTGAGTTGTGGGGCCCATGGGCCCGCCGGTGACCCGAATTTCGACCCGGCTACAATGTAGCATTATGGGTATCATTAGACTCATTTTAATGTATTATTTATGTTTTGATAGTTTGATTATCGTTTGGGGTTTCTGAAAGTTATTCGGGCTTAAATATCGTTGTTCTAGCAGGTTGTTATCCGACGACAGGTAGGTTATGGTCTAAACTCCCTAGACTTACCATATAACAGATAAAATTGTACTAACTGACATCCTTGGGTTGGGTTATTAGCTTGTCACCACATACTTTGATAGCTTTTCCCTGATTCTCCTCGTTTTTTTCCTCCGTTGTGTGTAGTATTCTTCATAGTTGATATTATCACCTTTATGGTCCTTTATAGCCTTGTCTGACTCTAGAACATAGATGGTGGGATATTTGGGGGTGACAACGAGTCCCGGTCATTATTATCGTGATATTATGATGGCTATCTGTGTTATAGAGCGATTGGAGCCTGTGCAGGACATTAGGTTATTTGTGAGCAACTGGGCGATGATTTGTGTTGATCATATCATTTCCATGCATATTATTAGAATTTCCTACTACATCTTACTACGGTTTGGCTTCGGTCCAACTGGTACTGATTTTCTAAACTTTGCATGGCCCTGGGGCCCGTTTTCGATGGAAATGACTTGGAAAAAATTTGGAACTGATTTGTAGATCTTCTTGGGGTAAATTAGAGTTAAATTATGTTTTCTATCACTAGTTTTACCATTAATGCTAGACTCGACAGGGCCAGAGTGCTAGTTGAGTTTTCTTACTGATTTAAGATGGCATTAGTCTCGGTTGGATCGAGCACCAAAGATGTTTTACCACTGTTTTAGATCCGGTTATGCCCGGGCACCCTTGGTGAGGTTTTGAGACATTTTTCACTATTTTAGACCTGGATAGAGTCTGGGCATGCATACTCGAGATTTGAGTCTTTAGCTTTAATTCAGACTTACTTCGGATGATATTTTTAGATACTGAGTTTTAGAGTGGGGTTTGAGGCCTCCATGGATCTTGCATTCCAGACCTGGGGTCAGGGGCTGCGTGTGCCGTATGGAGGGTATACGGTGGAGTAGAGGTATACGGGCTGTGTCCTACTATGGAACAAACATGTTGGGCCCGTTCGGTACAAGAGGAGGAATATAAAAAGTTTCTATTCCATCCAGAGCTTATCATGCATCATATCATTCATTGTTTGAGCCTCCACTCTTGTTTGCTGAGTGAACGCTCTGGTTGTATGGGTGGTCGGGGGGTTTATTTTCACTTATCTGTGTTCCTCAATTATATGGGCGGCCGGGGGACAGTAGGTAGACTCTTTTTACTCAATCATGGTATTATCCCTTGTTACGGTTATATTTATGTGAGATTGGATACTGAGAGGTTGTTAGTTCTTGGCTTGAGTTTGGTATGATTAAGTCGGTTATTTATTCCTGTTTTCCCGAGCATGCCTATCTTTATTCTTCTCCTCCCTTCCTTTGTACTTTAGGTTACCAATATATCATCCACTTCTGAAACTTATTATGTATATACTGTTATTGCAAGGACCCCAAGTGCATCATTTCCTTACTTTCACCTGTGCCTGTTGTGTATATATTTTACTAGCTACCCTTGTATGTTATTTCTTTTGTCTTCCCTCTAAACTAGTTCATGTGTGACTTCTTGTAGATTTTCGTGACTACTTATTTCTATTCTGTCTTTTACTATCCTTTTATCTTATATATGCCCAATTGGCCTATGTTACCTACTGGGTACCTTATGCTTCACATTTGGTGCTCATACTACACTTAGCATCTTCTGGTGCAGATTCTAGTGTGAGCAATCACCGCTAGTTCATGGGAGACTCATGCTTGGAGATTTTGGACCTATACAGACTGAGGGTGAGATCTTGGCGGTCAGAGCTAGCTTTTAGTTTATCTTTTGCTTTATGTACTCTATTACTACTCGAAGACATTTATGTATATATTATTTTAGATGCTTTCATACTCTTTATATGTAGATCCGATTCTATACTATGATACCAGGTTCTGGGTTTGGTTTAGCTTCCGCATATGTATGTATATGTTCCTTTTATCTATTTACTTTATCTTGTTCCCTTGCTTCTGCTTATTAAACTGTTCTTCCGCTTAAATTATTAGATAGTAGCCCATTATTGACTGTTCTGGGCTATGGAGATTAGTTCACCTACTAGGGGCTTGTATTTGCAATCATGACCAAGAAATTGGGTCATGAAAGCTTTTTAGATTTTCGAGTAGTCAATCCAAGACCAACCTTTGACCATCTAGAAGACCCATACATAGAGCAATCATCGACATCTGCCTTGTCTTTCCAAAAAAACATGCAATCGTTAGGATATGCATGTATTTTTTCATGAACATTCAAGAAAGGCAATATCGTCACAAAAATTATTATCAAAAAACAAAAGATACAGGTTTAAATCATGCCTCAGAAATTCTTGTCTTAATAAACCATGCCTCAGAAATTCAACATCAACGATAAGAGAAATCTGGTTCACAGAAACTAATTTCACAAATCTATTATCAAAAAATAAAGAAAAACATGGTAAAAACACACTACCAGATTTATTAAAACCTAATGCAATAGGAAATCCAACATCAACATCCACACTGAACAATCTACCAAAGAAGATTCTAACAATGAAAAATTAAGACCACAAACAGTAGCTACTATAGAATGTACAACATCAAAATATCATAATTATACTATAACTAATAACAAAAAATTAGGATCATGCACAGTAGCTAATTCAATAGCACATACAACAACAAAATCCCACAACTATACCATACCTAACAATAATAAATTAACAAAAATACACAGCAGCAACTAAATAGTACATGCAACAAAAAAACCAACAGTTTTACCACACCTAACAACAATAAATTAATTATAACACACAACACCAACTACCAACAAAATCCAACAGCAAAATCCAACAATTTCACTAACCTTAAAACAAACAAAGAGAACTCCACTAACTGTTGTAACCTATTAGCACATGCAACAACAAATATTACTATTTCACAAACAGAGATTAAATAGAAACAACTCTATAGCTCAAAACTTAAAGAGCAAAAAAGAGATTAAAGAAAAATAGCTTAAAAAATCGAACTTGTTGAAATTTTTTACATCCAGCTCTAGTCACAAACAGAATCAACAATAGATCTGAAAGATGCAGCTAAAATCACCAACTAACCAACTTAAATCATCAAAACACAAACTAAAATAACATAAACCCTCAAAAAGTTGAGAGGAGTTTGCAGATTTTAGCTCCTACAGTGAAATACGAGCTTAGATTTTAGCTCCTGAAGTGAACATTAGCTTAGATTTGCAGTGCCGAAAAGGGTTTAGAGAGAAACTTTTAGAGAGAGGTTAGAGAGAAGAGAGTGAAGTCTGAGCTGTAGAGAGAAAAGTGAAGTTGCTAAAAAGAGAATAGTATTTTTATGTGTGGTGTTTCTAAAATGAGTATGAGAAATTAAGAAAAATAAAAGTAAAATAAATGGTATTGGCGGGTGATGACAAATATTGTGGGAAAATGGTGGAGGGAAATGTGGAGCATCAATGAACTGTTTCAATACATGTTAATTTTCAACAAACCGTTCCCATAGATGATATTAACACAACGGTTCAAAAAACTATTGCTATAGCTAGAACTATTACAACTGTCATATTATGATGGCAACGTCATATGGCTAAGTTGTGTTATAGGTACCACACCTTATGGAAATGGTCATAACCGTTACACTAGACTAGTTATAACAATGGTTTGGAAATAGTTACTAGCAAGTCTGTTCCCATAGGCCCAATTTCTAGTAGTGCCCGAATGACATAAAATATCCATGTCGTAGTCCTTCAGTAACTCAAGCCATCGAAGTTGTTGCAAATTCTTCTATCCAAAGATATACTGGAGGCTCTTATGGTCTTTAAAGATATCAACATAAATGCCATACAAATATTGTATCCAAATCTTCAATGCATGCACAACTACAGCCAACTCTAAATCATGGGTTGTATAGTTCTTTTCATGTTTTTTCAATTGTCTTGAAGAGTATGCAATCAACTTACGATGCTGAATCAGAAAACATCCCAACCCAACACCTGAAGTGTCACAATGTAATAGCCCTCTTAACCCTCTGGCATGGATAGAACATGTGTTGATGTCAACATGACCTTCATCTATTAGAAAGTATGCTCATAAGCCTCGGTCCTTTGGAACTCTGCTACTTTTTGAGTTAGCTTCATCAATGGTGCTGAAAGTGAAGAAAAACCCTCGACAAACCTTCTATAGTACCCAACTAATCCCAGAAAAATATGAACCTCTATCAGATTTGTAGGCCTAAGCCAAGTCTTCATGGCCTCAATCTTTTGTGAGTCAACCATAATGCCCGTATCTGATAGAATATGGACTAAAAAGACACAAAGTTTAACCAGAACTCAAACTTAGAAATCTTTGCATAAAGCTTCTTATCTCAAAGAACCTGAAAGACTGCTCACAAATGATTTGCATGCTCAGCCTCTAAACGTGAGTACATCATAATATCATTGATAAATATGATCATGAACAGATCTAGATATGACCTTAATATGCTATTCATCAGGTCCATGAACATTGTTGGGGCATTAGTCAGCCCAAAAGACATCACAAGGAACTCAAAGTGACCATGTATGGGCCTGAAAGCTGTCTTTGGAATGTCTTCCTCCCAAACTCTCACCTTATGGTACCCTAACCATAAGTTAATCTATGTCTGAAAGCCATCTAACTGAACAGGAGTTTCTGGGACATGCCCCCAGCTAACTCTATAAGCTAAAACTTAAAGAAAATACTTAAAATTAATCATCTTTATTGTCCTCAAACTAATGAGGACTCACCACTGAACTACTGAGTACGAACTGGGGAACCAAACTAGGCGTGGTCTGGATGCTGAGTGCCTGAACCTACATCATAAAATGATGTAGAACAAAGTATGCGTCAATACTTTGAATGTACTGAGCATGCAGGATATATATACAAAGCTGGGCAATATAGAAATGAACATGAAGATAGATATACTGCAATATAACTGAAAACTGAACTAAATGCAATGACCAAGTATAAATCATGAAATAGCATGCTGAACTGAATACTGAACAAAAATACTGGATACAAGGTCAATGCACATGAATCGTACTGTGGGAGACACTACTAACCGACATACCCCAAGTTGAGCTAACTATGGGGACAACCTGTGAACCTAGATGGAAGGGTGTTCATACCTTGCCAAGGGTATGAACAAGCCTGACGTGAATCCACTACTAATGTTGTCACGCCCCAAACCATGGGAGGCATGACTGGCACCCGGTGCCCCAAAAGGCCAAGGGCACCAAAATAGAGTGTATCTGTATTGAACTTGTTGGGGGTCTGACACCGACAAGGTCTCTAAGTATAGAAATTAGAAACACTGACAACTCAACAGTAGGTAAACAACTCAAGGCCGACAAGGCTATTATCATAGTAGATGGCTAATAACAAGGTTGACAAGGCTATACCCAACATTGATATACAAATACATGTCTACAATCCTCTAGGAGTAAGTAAAACATCTGATATCCAGGATAGGTCCCTAGACTACCCATAAAGTGTATATATACATAACCTGGTCAAAATATAAGCTAGACCTCTGACTCGTCAGCTCCAGAAAGAATGGAGCTTACCAAAATGGCTGAACTCTGCAACTCCTATTGAAGAGGTCTGTCTGGGTTTCTGTATGGACATACAGGCATGAATGGAGCACTCCCCAGGCAATGGGGACGTCATTATGACAATAATGTACAGGCATGTAAGGTAGAAACATAATAGTAAGTCGCAAGTAGTAAATCTGAACAAGATATAATATGAAACTTGTAAACGATAATTGGTAAGACTCGTTAAGCTCTTTTCTCCTTTATTCTTTTTAGAACAAAACACATGCATTAACTCACACCATAACTCCCTCTTTATAACCCACGCTGAACCATAATAGAGCCTTGGTGCACCCTATATATAATAGCCTCAATATGGGAGTAGCGCCTCAGCGTACACTATATATATAATGGCCTCAATATGGCAGTAGCACCTCGGTGCACACTATGTATATAATGGCCTCAATATGGAAGTAGCACCTCGATGCACACTATGTATATAATGGCCTCAATATGGCACTAGCACCTCGGTGCACACTAACACGCAATCCACGCATAATAAGTGTATTACTAGATTGACCTTCAAAGCTATTCTTGTTAGTTATGAAGATTCATTTAGATAACTTCTTTAGCCTTGGCTTACTAGGTGTTGTACTCAACATACCAAACATATATAAATAGGGATTTGACTTGCTAACCTTCCTTTTTTATACTTTCTAAAGCTTGATTAGGGATTACAATACAAAGAAGAAACTTGACAAAAGGATAACTTACTTTCGTGCAAAAAGAATAAGATTTTTATAAGAAGGAGACTTGAATCACCATATTGTATAACTTAGTTCCTTAAGACTTTTTGAGTTACCAAATCAGCTCTCTTACAACAGAATACTAAAATTCCTTCTTTCAGAGATTTAGCGTTCTATTTCTAGATTCATGCCGATAAGGAATAAAGAAGCCTTAACATACCTCGCTCCTTCTGAAGATTGCGCTTACTGCAACTTTGACTTTCCTTTATTAAGTTAATCTACAACACAAGGGTATAATGAAGCTAATATTATCTCTTAAACCTGATGCAACTTCTCAAAAATAGTAGCTAAAAATTTCCCGGGCAGATTTACGTATTGGGCATTAATTAAAGGGTGTATCGTCACACCTTTCTCCCCTATTCCAATACACATCACACACACACAAAACTACTGGCTACAACAATACAAAACACATCAACCAGCCCTTACACAACTCACCATAGCGAAATACAATAGCAATACATTAAACCCAAGGCTTCCGATCACCGTCCCATGAGTTCTTAACAACAATTCAACACCATTTGTACATCCGAATTTCAATCCAAAAAGATGGTTATGGGAAGAGTACTTACCACACTTGAATGAGTATTTTTATCCTCTTTTTATTGATGCCTAGAAAATCTTAAGTTACCCCTACACATACACCAACAAGAGAAGAAGAAATCTCTTAATTGTTAGGTAACTTCTAAGTATCAAACTTTAAGGAAGGGACTGCCATAGTTCATGTATTTCTTACCATAGGACATCCTAGCTATATGTAGTAGATTAGTACCAAGATGAAAAGTTGTTTAACTAACCTTAGGCTTGAATGAATCTTGGTCTTCTTAGAACCCTAAAGGGAGAGAGGGGCTGACAAGAGGAAAGGAGATAAGAGAGAAATTTTCCAGCTTTTTGTGATCAATATTGAACAACAAAAGGTCTGTATAAGGGGACATTTTTGGCCGACTTTTTGAGTATATTTGGGCCAAAATGGGTCAATAAACTTGGGACAAAATTACCCTTTGCTTGGGCCTCAAAAGGGTTATGTTTTATGGCTGATTTTGAGCTTCTCTTGGGTAAAAATGTGGTCAACAATGGTGGCTATCTTTTGTAGTTGGTTGGGCCAGATTTGGTTGTACTTTGATGGGACAACATTAAGCTTCATTTGGGCTACCATTTTGTCTAATAATCCATGGTGTTTCTTCCCGCAATCGGCCTTGCACCTTAGTTCGTTAGCGTAGGTAGATGATGCACCTACTTGTCACCTAAGAGCTTAGATAAGTCGAGCAAGCACCTCACTTGTTTTATCTCATTTTAAAAGCACTCATCCTTAAACTTTAACTTAATACTTATATACGTTTGACCATTTCAAATTCTAGGGCAAAGTACCCCTTCACAATCTCGAGCTCAAGTACCTTCGTCGATATTAACTTAGTCATATAGGTTTTGAAAGGTACGGAGTGTTACATCCTTCCCCCCTTAGAATCATTCATCCTCGAATGAGGGTAATGTATGTAGAGCTTTAGTCCCTTAGGATTTTTTTAAAATTTCGGCAGAGTTTCCTTTATAATAGGGACTATAAAAAAAACCCTGAAACTCAGCAAAAGTCCAGCACGATACCTCACAAGGCGATATAATGATATACAATTAAATGTAATCATTTGCACATGTTCAAACCTGATCATATTTGAATAGTAGGAAGAGTATCAAGAACATAAGGATATGACTTACCTCTATACTATCTTCAAGTCGTAATTAACTGGGGATACTTTTTCCTCATTTCTTCCTCAGCTTCCCACATCATTTCCTCGACATTATTATTTCTCCACAACACTTTTACTGAGGCTACTTCTTTGGTTCTGAGCTTCCTAACTTGATGATCTAGGATAGAAATCGGTACTTTCTCATAGAATAAGTCTTCAGAAAGGTTAACATCATTGATAGGCATAATACGTGAAGGATCTCCTATGCACTTTCGTAGCATCGATACATGAAATGCAGGATGGACTGCCTCCAATGATGTGGGTAACTCTAGCTCATATGCCACTTTTCCTACCCTCCGAATGATCCTGTATGGTCTAATAAATCTTGGACTAAGCTTTCCCTTTTTACCAAATCACATAACACCTTTCATGGGCAAAACCTTAAGGAAAACCCAATCACTAACACTATATTCCAAATCCCGACGTCGCACATTTGCGTATGATTTCTGCCTACTCTGGGCTGTTAGTAATATTTCTCGAATTAGCTTCACCTTCTCCATTGCCTGATTAACTAGGTCGGGCCCTAATAATTCTACTTCCCCAATTTCAAACCATCCAATTCGTGATCTACACTTTTGTCCACATAAAGCTTCATAAGGAGCCATTTGAGTGCTTGCATGGAAGCTATTATTATGAGCAAACTCAATTAGTGGTAAATGGTCATCTCAATTCCCTTTAAAATCTAGTACACAAGCTCGTAACATATCTTTGAGTTTCTGAATAGTGCGTTCAACTTGTCCATCTGTGTTCGAATGAAAAGTTGTACTGAGACTTATTTGAGTACCTAAGACTCTCTGGAAGGACCTCTAAAAATTTGCTGTAAACTGAGCACCCCTGTCTGAAATGATGGAAATTGGGACACCATAAAGTCAAACTATTTTACTGATATACAACTTGGCATAATCTTCAGCAGTATAAGTTATCCTGACGGGCAAAAAGTGGGATGATTTTGTAAGTCTATCTACAATCACCCATATGGAATCATACTTATGATAAGTACGAGGTAAGCCTGTAGTAAAATCCATGTTGATCACCTCCCATTTCCAGGTAGGTATCACTATACTTTGAGTTAGACCTCCGGGTATCTGGTGTTCAATTTTTACCTGTTGACAATTTGGGCATTGGGCTACAAACTCTGCAATATTTCTCTTCACATTATTCCACCAATAAATCTGTCGAAGATCATGATACATCTTCGTTGCTCCTGGATGGATTGAATAGCGGGAATAGTGGACTTCTGCCAATATTTTCTCCTGAAGCTCCCCGACGTTAGGTACACATAGACGACCTTGATATCTCAGAACCCCATATTTCTTAAGATCTATTAATGGTTGCTTCTGCTGCGGAATTTCTTCCTTCAATCTTACTAACTCTAGATCATTATATTGTCGATCTTTTACATCTGTTATAAGTGAGGATTCCGCTGTGCTTTGAATAACAACTCCCCCATTACCCTGGTCTAGTAGTCGAACCTGCAAATTAGCTAACTGATGTAGTTCTTTTTTCATCTCAATCTTTCTATTTTCCACGTGGCTTAAGCTTCTCATGGATTTGTGACTAAGTGCATCGGCCACTACATTAGCCTTACTTGGATGGTACAAAATATCTACATCGTAATCCTTTAGTAGCTCTAGCCACCTTCTTTGCCTTAGGTTTAAATCCTTCTGTTTGAATAAATACTATAGACTTTTGTGGTTTGTAAACACATCTACATGGACTCCAAACAAGTAGTGGCGCCAAATTTTCAGGGAAAATATAACTGCTGCCAATTCAAGATCATGAGTAGGGTAATTTTGTTAGTGCTTTCTTAGCTGTCTCGAGGCATAGGCAATAACTTTACCATGTTGCATTAAAATGAATCCCAATTCAATCCTTGAAGCATCACAATAAACAACATAAGCTTCCATGCCTTCTGGTAGAGTTAAGACAGGTGCTGAAGTAAGCATGTCCTTCAACTCCTGAAAACTCTACTCACATGCATCAGACCAGTGGAACTTGGCAGCTTTATGAGTCAACTTTGTTAATGGTGCAGAGATAGAAGAAAATCCTTCCACAAACCTCCAGTAATAACCTGCTAAGCCCAAAAAACTACAGATCTCTGTAGCATTCAAGGGCCTCGGCCAATTCTTTACAACTTCAATCTTTTGGCCGTCAACTCTAATACCTTTATATGTAATTATATGGCCAAGAAAAGCCACTGAAGTCAACCAAAACTCACATTTGGATAATTTTGCATACAATTTATGATTCTAAAGTGTTTGCAATACTGCACGCAGATCATCATCATGTTCGACTTCGGACCTCGAGTAAATCAGGATATCGTCAATAAATAAGATCACTAATACATCTAGGAATGGCTTGACTACCCAATTCATTAGGTCCATGAAAGCTGCTGGGGCATTAGTAAGCCCAAAAGACATTACTAGAAACTAGAAGTGGCCATACCTTGTCCTAAAGGCTGTATTTGGAACATCTACCACTTTAACACGCAACTAGTGATACCCCGACCGTAAGTTAATCTTTGAAAAACATTTGGCTCCTTGCAACTGATAAAAAAGGTCATCAATCCTTGGAAGCAGATACTTATTCTTTATTGCAACTTTGTTTAGCTTTCGGTAATCGATACACATTCTCAAGGACCCATCCTTTTTATGAACAAACAAAACTGGTGCGCCCCATGGCGATGTACTAGGCCTAATGAAACATTTTACGAGTAGATCCTTCAACTATTCCTTTAGCTCTCTTAATTATGCAGGAGACATCCTGTAAGGGGGAATTAAAATTGGCTGAGTATCTGGGAGTAGGTCAATGGAAAACTCAATTTCCCTTCTGGAGGGATTCCAGGAAGCTCATTCGAGAATACATCTGGAAACTGACTCACCACGAGAACCGATTGAAGAGTCGTTGGTTTATCCTCTGTCTTCCTTACTCAGACTAGATGATAGATATAGCCTTTAGAAATCATTTTTTGTGCCTTAAGGTAGGAAATAAACCTACCCATTGGCGTGGCAGCATTACCTTTCCACTTGAGGATTGTCTCTTCCGCAAAATGGAATTTGACAACCTTAGTTCTACAATTGATATTAGCATAACATGCAGCTAACCAGTCCATGCCCATAATTACAACGAAGTCAATCATATCTAATTCAATTAGATTAGCTAAAGTGAGATGGTCATAAATCCACACTGCACAATCTTGATAAACTCGTCTAGCTATAATAGATTCACCATCCGGTATAGATACAACAAAGGGTCTAGGCAATAACTCTGGGTCTTCCCCAAACTTACCAACAACGAGCAGGGTAACATATGAAAGAGTAGAGCCAGGATTTATAAGTCCAAAAACTGCATGAGTAAAAATAGTCAAAGTACCTATAACAACATCAAGTGACGATTCCAAGTCCTGGCGACCGGCTAGAGCATAAGTGTGATTCAGACCACCGCCTAAACTGGATGCTCCTCTTCCTCCTCTACTCTACCATGACCTGGGGTAGCCTGTGGGCCTGTCCTAGGAGGATGAATAGTAGATGAAGAAGCTGTCATCGACCCTATAGGCTGGGACATCTCACCCCTACCTCTACTCAGACAGTCTCGCATAAAGTGACTAGCATTCCCACACGAATAACAAGTATCTGAACCCAGGTGACATATCCAGGATGCTTCCTACCGCACTGAACGTAAGATGGCAAAGGTGGCCTCATCTGACCTGAATGCCCCTGGCGATAGGAACTGGATGCACCTGAACTGTGGACTGGTCCAGGCTAATAAAAACGATCATACCTCTGCCTTTGAAACTAATATAGGGAAACACTAGTAGGGTGGGGTGATCGCCTGTTAAAATATGGCCTAACATTACATCGTGGCTCTCCATAGGACACAGTATATCTAGCCCTCTTATTCTGATCCCTTTCTCGGCTTTGGTTATCTCCAATTTGAACTTCAATATTCTTTACAGTCTAAGCATTAGCCTGTATCTTAGAAATATTCATATCCTCTTGTGTGTCTGCTATTGTTTATCCCTTAATCAATTCATCCTTATGGATACACACATATCGATGAACTCTAGCTTACATCATACTCACAATATCGGGGGCGTACCTAGCTAATGAATTAAACCTGAGGTTGTACTCTCGAACACTCATATTGTCCTGCCTAAGGGCTAGAAATTGATTAAGTCTGGCCTCTTTAACCTCCTGTGGAAGATATGAGCTAGGAAGGCCTCTGAAAAATCCTCCCATTCAGCTGGGGGTGCATTTGATCCCCTAGACCAATCCCAAGCCTCGAACCACAGAATGGCTACATCTCGTAACCTAAAAGATGCAAACTCCACTGCCTCCACTACTGTTGAATGCATGACTCGAAGTACCTAATAAGTTTGATCAATACACTCATGAGGATCCTCACGTGGGTTAGAGCCTGTAAATATAAAAGGACTTAGGTTGATAAACTCTCGAGCCCTAGAAATTTCTGAGCCACCTGACCTAGCACTTGCCGATGCCCCTATTTGTTGTTGTTGTGTGGCCACCATCTGGGTCAATAATCCAACAACACTCCTAATGTCTTGGTCCTCTGCTTCAGGTGGAGGAGTTACATGTGCTGGTTCATCTCTAGTTATCTCAGGTGACACTGTAGAAGGTGGGGTCGGGGGTGTTGGATCCTCTATATTCTCATCAGGTAGTGGATGAACTGGGATCTCTGGTGTTGGTGATTCACTTTGAGCCTCTAATTTATCTATCTGGACATGCGGGGAATGACTAGTACCTTCCCCCGCATCCATGCCGACTCGTCGGCTAGTCGTTTTTCTGGTCACAGGCATTTCTGTAACCAAGGAATAGAAAAGCATGAATTAGACTTCAAACATTTTATGACCTTGCTCTATTGCACGATCTAGCAGATGAAAGAAGTATAACAATTCCTAAATGTCTCGTAGCCTCATGATTATAGGTATGGTGCACAACACACCCATAAGAAAGACTCTACTAGAAACGGCTTGTAGACTCCCTAGGATTCGACGTGCTCTGATACCAAGTTTGTCATGCCTCAAACCATGGGAGGCATGACTGGCACATGGAGCCCCAAAAGGCCGAGGGCACCAAAATAGAGTGTATCTCTACTGAACCTGCTGGGGGTTTGAGACCGACAAGGTCTCTAAGTATGTAAATTAGAAACACTGACAGCTCAACAGTAGGTAGACAACTCAAGGCCGACAAGGCTATTATCATAGTAGATAGCTAATACTAAGGCCGACAAGGCCATACCCAACACTGATATACTTATACACGTCTACAAGCCTGTAGGAGTAAGTAAAACATCTCATATCTAGGACAAGGCCCTGGACTACCCATAAACTATACATATACATAACCTGGTCAAAATATAAGCTAGACCTCTGACTCGTCAGCTCCAGGAAGAATGGAGCTTACCAAAATGGCTGAACTCTGCAACTCCTACTGAAGAGGTCTGTCTGGATTTCTATCTGGACCTGCAGGCATAAATGCAGTGCCCCCCAAGAAATGGGTATATTAGTATGACAATAATGTACTGGCATGTAAGGTAGAAACATAATAGTAAGTCGCAAGTAGTAAATCTGAACAAGATATAATATGAAACTTGTAAACTGTAATTGGTAAGACTCATTAAGCTCTTTTCTCCTTTATTCTTTTTAGAACACAACACATGCATTAACTCACATCGTAACTCACTCTTTATAAACCATACTGAACCATAATAGCGCCTCGGCGCATCCTATATATAATAGCCTCAATATGGCAGTAGCGCCTCAGTGCACACTATGTATATAATGGCCTCAATATGGCAGTATACCTCGGTGCACACTATGTATATAATGGCCTCAAAATGGTAGTAGCACCTTAGTGCACACTATGTATATAATGGCCTCAATATTGAAGTAGCACCTCGGTGCACACTAACACGCAATCCACGCGTAATAAGTGTATTACTAGATTGACCTTCAAAGCTATTCTTGTTAGTTATGAAGGTTTATTTAGATAAATTCTTTAGCCTTGGATTACTAGGTGTTGGAATCAACATACCAAACACATATAAATGGTGATTTTACTTTCTAACCTTCATTTTATACTTTCTAAAGCTTGATTTGGGATTACAATACAAAGAAGAAACTTAACAAAAGGATAACTTATGTTTCGTGCAAAAAGAATCAGATTTTTATAAGAAGGCGTCTTGAATCACCATAATGTATAACTTAGTTCCTTAAGAATTGTTGAGTTACCAAATCATCTCTCTTACAACAGAATACTCAAATTCCTTCTTTCGGAGATTTAGAGTTCTATTTCTAGATTCATGCCGATAAGGAATAAAGAAGCGTTAACATACCTCGTTCCTTCCGAAGATTGCGCTTACCACACTTGGACTTTCCTTGATTAAGTTAATATACAACACAAGGGTATAATGAAGCTAATATTATCTCTTAAACCTGATGCAACCTTTCCAAAACAATAGCTAAACATTTCCCGGGCAGATTTACGTATTGGGCATTAATTAAAGGGTGTATCGTCAGACCTTTCTCCCCTATTCCAATACACATCACACACACACAAAAATACTGCCTCCAACAATACAAAACACATCAACCATCCCTTACACAACTCACCATAGCGAAATACAATAGCAATACATTAATCCCCCGGCTTCCGATCACCGTCCAATGAGTTCTTAACAACAATTCAACACCATTTGTCCATCCGAACTTCAATCCAAAAAGATGGTTATGGGAAGAGTACTTACCACACTTGAATGAGTATTTTTATCCTCTTTTTATTGATGCCTAGAAAATCTTAAGTAACCCTTACACATACACCAACAAGAGAAGAAGAAATCTCTTAATTGTTAGGTAACTTCTAAGTGTCAAACTTTAAGGAAGGGGCTGCCATAGTTCATGTATTTATTACCATAGGAAATCCTAGATATATGTAATAGATTAGTACCAACTTAAGAAGTTGTTTAACTCACCTTAGGCTTGAATGAATCTTGATCTTCTTAGAACCCTAAAGGGAGAGAGGGGCTTCCAAGAGGAAAGGAGATAAGAGAGAATTTTTCCAGCTTCTTGTGATCAATATTGATCAACAAAAGGTCTGTATAAGGGGACCTTTTTGGCCGACTTTTTTTGAGTATATTTGGGCCAAAATGGATCAAGAAACTTGGACCAAAATTACCCTTTGCTTGGGCCTCAAAAGGGTTAAGTTTTGTGGCTGATTTGAGCTTCTCTTGGGTAAAACTGTGGTCAACAATGGTGGCTACCTTTTGTAGTTGGTTGGTCCAGATTTGGTTGTACTTTGATGGGCCAACTTTAAGCTTAATTTGGGCTACCATTTGGTCTAATAATCCATGGTGTTGCAGCCCGCAATCGGCCCTTGCAACTTAGTTCGTTAGCGTAGGTAGGTGATGCACCTACTTGTCACCTAAGAGCTTAGATAAGTCGAGCAAGCACCTCACTTGTTTTATCTCATTTTAAAAACCCTCATCCTTATACTTTAACTTAACACTTATATACATTTAACCATTTCAAATTCTAGGGAAAAGTACCCCTTCACCATCTCGAGCTCAAGTACCTTCGTCGATATTAACTTAGTCATATAAGTTTTGAATGGTACGGGGTGTTACAGATGTCCACAAGGTACAAGGAGGCACAACCTAGTCTGACAGCTAAATCCTTTAAACCTATGGTGGCGCCCTAGTTCTGGGACTTTGGGACTGTTTCTAAAGGTCTTAGCCTAAGCTGACAGCTAAGCCTTCGTGCCCTCGTCCGCTCGGTACTAAGTCTACTCCCACCAAATGTATGTAATAATGTACTAAACTAAAGGATAGCTCAACATACTGATAATTAACTGGGAATACACATATTTATACTAAGAATTATGTCCTTCAAATTCTGAAGCATGATTATCTAACTTACCTGCCTAGAAAGTATAATTTATGAAGTACTGGGTTTCATAAAAGCTAGGGTTCTGAATTCTATACATGAACAATACTAATTCTACAAGGAAACATGTAGTTAATATCATAGGAACTATAGAAACTGAAATACATCGAATCCTTAGAATTTATGAACCCTAGGTCTGAAACATTCATGAAGAAAACTGAAGGGTGACTGGAATCTAGGGACCTAATTGGTGAAAGAACCCACTAGTGAAATCCCACATACCTGGATGAAGAGTTTACGGTAGAACCTTTGGATTCTGAGAGGAACATGGAGGAAACCCTTCCCTTTTTTTTTGCCTTGCTCTTGAGAAAGCGTTCTGTTCTTGACTGATTTGCTATGTATCGAATGATTTAGGAGTAATGAGGGAATATAGAGTTAAAGACCCTTTAGTTAATCCCAAAATGACTTAGGATCAGAATTAAAATAATTGGAAAAAGACAGGACTGCCCCAACTTAAAGCTGGGAATTTTGGAAAAATCCACCGCCGGACGGGTTGCCCGACGGGCGTCAGACCTGTGATAGCCCATTGGCCCTGGCATAGAAATGGGGTAGGAGGGTATGGTCCCCTGGAGCGTTCTGACTATGGCTCCCACGGCCCGTCGCTTCAGCGACGCCCGCGGCGTTAGCCCATCAGGGAAAAAGGGAGGCTGGGGGGCTGCTGGCTTCTTTCCACGAGCTTCCCGATGGCCCGTCGGTCCTTCGACGCTCGTCGGGTCCCCAATTTGGTTGGAGATGACTGGGAATAGCTTCTGTACCCTTCCCACGGGGACCTTGATGGGCCGTCTTGTCCACGAAGCCCGTGAGGCTTGACTGAGATGAATTTTTTTCTGAGTCTTTTTCAGAGTTCTGGGTTTCTAAAGCTGGTTTAAATTCTAGGGTGTTACAATATGTCCCCCTTGGGATCATTCGTCCTCAAATAAAGGTTAACTAAGCTAAGTTTGGAGGGAAGAAGCTTCAATCCCTACCAACTGAGTACTAGAAACTGATGTATGACTGAACTGAGTTCCATGAACATGCAAATGTGCTAAAATACAAGGATAACTAATGAAACTAGGTACTAAGACTGAATTAATCAAGAGTAAACTGAGACACTAGAAAGGAACAAATTACCTCAAGTTGAAACCGAATCGGAGGGAAAGAGGTGGGGGTACTTGGACATCATGGCTGTTTCTGCTTCCCAAGTAGCTCCCTCTATGGACTGATTCCTCCATAAAACTTTAACTGATGTGACTTCTTTATTTCTCAACCTACGAACCTGACGGTCAAGAATTTCAACTGGGACCTCCTCATAGGTGAGGCTATCCTTCACAACCACACTCTCTAAGGGTACTATGAAAGTCGGATCACCCACATACTTCTTCAAAAGAGAAATATGAAAGACTGGATGAACTGTTGCTAGTTCTGATGGCAACTCTAACTTGTACACCACATTACCAACCCTTTTTAGGATTCTGTAAGGAACTACATATCTGGGACTGAGCTTCCCTTTTTTGCCGAATCTCATCACCCCTTTCAGTGAAGATACCTTAAGGAACACCCAATCATCGATCTCAAACTCTAAGTCTTTTCTCTTCACGTCTTTATAGGACTTCTGATGACTCTGAGCTGTTTTTAGCCTCTCTATGATGAGTTGAACTTTCTCCATAGCCTCATGTACCGAATCAAGCCCAATCAAAGCTTCTTCACCTACTTCAAACCAACCAACAGGTGACCTACATCTACGCCCATAGAGGGCCTCATATGGGGCCATCTGATTGCTGGAATGGAAGCTGTTATTGTAGGCAAACTCTATGAGGGGTAGGTGATCATCCCAACTACCCTTGAAATCGATCACATAAGCTCTCAACATATCCTCTAAGGTCTGAATGGTACGCTTAGCCTGACCATATGTCTACGGATGAAATGCTACACTGAGATTCACCTGAGTACCAAGACCTTTCTGAAAACATCTCTAGAAATGACATGTAAACTGAGGACCTCTATCTGAAATGATAGACAAGGGAACCCCATGCAACCTAACTATCTCGCCGATGTACATCCTGGCATAATCCTATGCCGAATCTGTAGTCTTGACTACCAAGATGTGAGCTGACTTAGTGACTCTGTCCACTATCACCCAAATGGAATCATGTTGCTTGCGAGTATGGGGTAGACCCATTATGAAATCCATGTTAACCACTTCCCACTTCTAAGTAGGAATGCTAATCTCTTGAGTCACACCTCTTGGTTTTTGATGTTCTACCTTTACCTGCTAACAGTTGGGGAACCTAGCCACAAAATCTACGATGTCTCTCTTCATGCCATTCCACCAATAGACTTCCCGTAGATCATGGTACATCTTAGTGGTACCTGGATGAATGGAATATCTGGAATTATGGGCTTCTGAGAGGATCTGGTGTCTCAACTGACCCACTTTAGGAACACATAAGCGACCTTGATAATGAAGTACACCATCTCCCCTTTGGGAGAAAACCTATACTCTCTACTGATGAACTGCAGCCTTCAGCTGAAGTAGTATGGGATGACTATCCTGCTTCTCCCTAACTTCAGCTACCAATGAAAATTCTAACCCATTCTGAACTATCACACCACCGTCTGTCATGTCCATAAGGAAAACTCCTAGGCGAGTAAGCCGATGAACATCTCTGACTAGTTCTATCTTCTCTTCCTCAACATAAGATATGCTACCTAGAGATAGTTTATTGAGAGGATCAACCACTACATTGGCCTTACCCGGATGGTAGAGCACATTCATATCATAATCCTTGAGGAACTGAAGCCATCTCCTCTGACGAAGATTCAACTCTTTCTGGGTGAATAAATACTGAAGGCTCTTGTGATCTGTGAACATATCAACATGAACACCATACATATAGTGTCTCCAAATCTTTAGGGAAAACACAACCACTGCAAGCTCGAGGTCATGAGTCAGGTAGTTCTTCTCATTGGCCTTAAGATGTCTGGAAGCATAAGCTATGACCTTACCCTGCTGCATCAAAACACAACCCAGGCTGACTCTGGATGCATCATAATAAACCACATAACCATCTGAACCCTCTGGTAGAGTCAAGATAGGTGTTGTAGTCAACCTAGTCTTTAGTTCTAAGAAACTGTTCTCACACTCACCTGACCACTGAAACTTGACATTTTTCTGAGTCAACTTGGTCAATGGGGCAGATATGGATGAAAATCTTTCTAAAAAACTCTTATAATAACTAGCCAAACCTAAGAAACTTCTGATGTCTGTTGGAGAGGTGGGTCTGGGCCAGTCCTTTACTGCCTCAATTTTCTAAGAATCAACATGGATCCCTTCTCTAGATACCACATGACAAAGGAAAGCGACAGACTGTAACTAGATTTCACACATGCTGAACTTAGCGAATAGCTGGCGATCCTTAAGGGTCTGGAGCATAACCCTCAAATGAGTCGCATGCTCCTTCTCATTTCGAGAATAAACAAGGATATCATTAATGAAGACAATGATGAACAAGTCCAAATACTGTTTGAACACCCTGTTAATTAAGTTTATGAAAGCTACCGGAGCATTGGTTAGTCCAAAAGACATAACAACAAATTCATAGTGACCATACCGAGTCCTGAAGGCTGTCTTTGGGATGTCACTATCTATGACTCTAAGCTGATGATAGCCAGATCTGAGGTCTATCTTGGAAAAATAACTAGCGCCTTGAAGCTGGTTGAACAAGTCATCAATCCTGGGGATGGGATATTTATTCTTGATTGTGACCTTGTTCAACAGACGGTAGTCAATGCACATTCTGAGGGAACCATCCTTTTTATGCATGAACAACACTGGAGCACCCTATGGAGAGATGTTGGGTCTGATGAATCCCTTATCTAGTAGGTCTTTAAGCTGTTCTTTCAACTCCTTCAGCTCAGCTAGAGCCATTCTGTAGGGAGGAATCAAAATAGGCTGGGTATTTAGAAGGAGATCAATTCTGAAGTCAATTTCCCTTTCGGGAGGAACTCTGGGAAGATCTTCTGGGAACACTTTAGGAAACTCATTCACCACTGCGACTGACTTTAGAGTTGGGGTCTCGGAGTTTGAATCCTTAACCTAAACAAGGTGATAGTTATACCCTTTGGAGATTATTTTTCTTGCCTTGAGATAGGAGATGAAATGACCTATAGGCACTGAGTTACTACCCTTCCACACTAGGACTAGCTCGTTAGGAAACTGAAACCGAATGATACTAGTTCTACAATTGACTGAGGCATAATAGGAATATAACTAATCCATGCCTAGTATGATATCAAAGTCTACCATTTCTAACTCTACAAGATCTGTTGAGGTGACTTTCAGAGAAATGGTGACTGGCAATTCCTGTATACCCGTTTAGCTATAACTGGGTCACCAACAGGAGTAGAGACTGAGAAGGGTTCTAGGAGAGTTTCTGGACTAATACTGAAGTTTACTGCTATATAAGGAGTGATGAAGGAAAGTGTAGCCCCTGGATCTAATAATGCATAAAAATCCGTATTAAAGACTCACAACGTACCTGATCCTGTCGATCGTGAAGAGCATATAGCCTATTTTGGCACTGACCACCACCAGTGCCAGACAAGGCACCCTGCTAAGTAGGGTGACCTGCTGGATCTATTATAGAACCAGTCTGAGTTTGCGGGCGAACATCCTTACCCTTCTGAGAAGCTGTGGGATAATCCCTCATCATGTGGCCTGGCTTACCACTTCCAAAGCAATTTCCACTGCCTCCCATGCACTAACCCTAGTGGTTCCTACCACACTTCTTTCACACTGGGTTAGTGCGCCCACTAGTAACCTAACCTTGGGACATAGAGCCAGGCGCTCTATCCCAACTATCCTTCTTGAACTTTGGGACTGGAGCACTAGCAGAAGATGGAGCTGGAGCTAAAATTTTCTGGCGATATTTAGAGCGGTTGCCACCCTCTGACCTCTGCTGAAAGTGGCTATACTCACCTGTCCTAGCCCTCTTAACATCACCTCCCTTTTCCTTGATCTTTTCCTCTTCAATCTGTTGAGCATAAGTAACCAACCTGGAGAAGTCCATTTCCTTCACTAGCATTGCGGTCTTGCATTCCTTGACCACATCATCAGACACACCAAATATGAACTTGCTCATACGAGCCCTAGAGTCAGCTACTACCACCGGGGCATACTTGGATAGCTGAGTGAACTTCAGAGCATAGTCTTTCACGCTCATGTCATCCTGCCTCAGATTAATGAACTCCTGAACCTTGGCTTGCCTAAGCTCTAGTGGGAAGAACTGGTCTAGAAATGCAGTCTTGAAAAGATCCCAAGTCACTGGTCCTACATTGGCACAACGAGATTCCTTCCATAGTTGGTCCCAAGTATGAGCCACTCTTTTTAGCTTATAGGAAGCCAAGTCTGCACTCTACACTGGAGTGACACCCATAATGTCTGTCACCTTCAGAATATCTTCTATGAACTCTTGGGGATCCTCTTCTGACTTGGACCCATGAAATTTTGGAGGGTTCATCCGAGTGAAGTCCTGAATTCTGGATGTAGCAGTATTGACCTGATGCGGTGCTAGAGCCGCAGCCTGTTGGTTGACCTGGGCGGTCATGGCCTGAGCAAGTACTTGGAAAGCATCCCTGACTTCGGCATGCATAACCTACTCATTCAATGGGTCTGCTGGAGCTGCTAGTGCTGGTTGATTCCTAGTGTTTTGCTCTTCTTTGAGGCATCTTTCTGAAATGTGAAGAGCATGAGTTAGAATAGAGGAGAATTTAAATAGAGTTTATACTCTATAGCACGAACTGGAAAAGAAAGAAGGGAAGTTATTCCTAATGATATCTCATAGCTTCGCCCCCATAAATGTGGCGCGCTTCACACCCATGAAGAAGAATCTACTTGAAGTGACTTTCATACACCCTAGGACACTTGAACCTGATGCTCTGATACCAAGTTTGTCATGCCCCGAAGCTACCCCCTAGACACAACACGGTGCTTAGTGTCACAAGTGACCCCAAGATAACTTATGGCATGTCATATCAATGAAAACCAATTTAGAGATATGTACTATGCGGAAACTAAAGCAATTTTTATAACTGATAATAAGAAGAGAGCCCAAGTAAATCTGGATATGGGTATAATGTAAAAATGGTTTAGTGCTGACTGAACACAACACTAACAACTGCTTAATCTAGTCTATGTCAGAAAGCCATCTAACTGAATGGGAGTTGCTGGGAGATGCTCCCTGCTAACTCTACAAGCTAAAACTGAAAGTAAATACTAAAATGAAGCATGTCTATTGTCCTCGAACTAATGAGGACTCACCACTGAACTGCTGAGTATGAACTGGGGAACCAAACTAGGCGCCATCTGGATGTTGAGTGCCTGAACCTACATCATAAAACTATGTAGCACAAAGTATGCATCAGTACTTTGAATGTACTGAGCATGCAGGATATATATACAAAGTTGTGCAATAAAGAACTGAACATGAAGATAGATATACTGCAACATAGCTGAAAATTGAACCTAATGCAATAACCAAGTATAAATATTGAAATAGCATGCTGAACTGAATACTGAACAAAAATACTGAATACAGGGGAAATGCACATGAATCGGATTGTGGGAGACACTACTAACCGACATACCCCAAGTTGAGCTAACTATGGGGCCAACCTGTGACCCTGGATGGAAGGGTGTTCATACCTTGCCAAGGGTACGAACAAGTATGACGTGGATCCACTACTGATGTCCACAAGGGACAAGGAGGAGCAACCTAGTCTAATAGCTGACTCTTTTAAACCTACGGTGGCACCGTAGTTCTGGGACTTGGGGACTGTTTCTAAAGGTCTTAGCCTAAGCTGACAGCTAAGCCTTTGTCCCCTCGTCCCCTTGGTACTAAGTCTACTCCCAACGAATGTAAGTAATAATGTACTAAACTAAAGGATAGCTCAAAATACTGATAATTAACTGGGAATGCACATACTTATACTAAGAATTATGGTATTCAAATTATGAAGCATGATTATCTGAGTGACCTGAATAGCAAGTATAATTTATGAAGTACTGGGTTTCATACAAGCTAGGGTTCTGAATTGTATACATGAACAATACTTATTCTACAAGGAAACATGTAGATAATATCATAGGAACTATATCAACTGAAATACATCGAATCCCTAGAATTTAGGAACCCTAGGTATGAAACATTCATGAAGAAAACTAAAGGATGACCAGAATCTAAGGACCTAATGGGTGAAAGGAGCCCACTAGTGAAATCCCACATACCTAGATGAAGATTTTACGGTAGAACCTTTGGATTCTGAGGGGAACTTGGAGGAAACCCTTTCCTTTTTTTTTGCCTTGCTCTTGAGAGAGCGTTCTGTTCTTGACTGATTTGCTAAGTATCGAATGATTTAGGAATAATGAAGGAAAATAGAGTTAAATACCATTTAGTTACTCCCAAAATGACTTAGGATTGGAATTAAAATAATTGGAAAAAGACTCGACTGCCCCCAACTTAAAGCTGGGAATTTTGGAAAGATCCACCGCTAGACGGGCCGCCCGATGGGCGTCGGGCCTGCGACGGCCCATCAGCCCTGGCGTCGAAATGGGGCAGGAGGGGCTGGTCCTCTAGAGCATTCCTATGATAGCTCCCACGATCCATCACTTTGGTGACGCCTGTGGCGTTAGCCCATCGGGGAAAAAGAGAGGCTGAGGGGTCCACTGGATCCTTTCCACGGGCTACCCGATGGCCTGTCGGTCCTCCGACGCCTATCGGGGCCTCCATTTAGTTGGAGTTGGCTAGGACTGGCTCCTGGACCCTTCCCATGGGGACCCTGATGGGCCATCATTTCCACGATGCACGTGGTTCAGCCCGTGCGGCTTGACTGAGATGAATTTTCTGGGTTTCTAAAGCTGGTTTAAATTCTGGGGTGTTACAGTGATCTTATTCAGTTATCGATAATCTATACACATCCTCAAGAAGCCATCTTTCTTTCGCACAAATAATACTAGTGCACCCCATGGAGAAGTACTAGGTCTGATAAAGCCTTTATCGAGCAAATATTTTGATTGCTCTTTCAGCTCCTTTAGCTTAGCAAGGATGATCCTGTAGGGAGGAATAAATATAGGTTGCGTACCAGGTAGTATACTAATAGAAAAATCAATTTCTCGCTTTGGGGGAATACCAGGAAGTTCATCTACTAACACAACTAGAAACTAACATACAATCAAAATAGACTAAAGAGTCTGTGGTTCTGCATCTAGACCTCTAACTCAAACAATATGATAAATACATCCCTTAGCAATCATCATTCTCGCTCATATATAGGAAATAAACCTACCTTTCAGTGTCACCGCATTACCTTTCCATTAATGAACTGCCTTCTCTGGAAAATGGAATCTAACATTATTTTTCCACTAGTCAACATTAGAATAACATGATGTTAACCAATCCATGCCCATAATAACGTCAAAATCAACCATTTCTAGCTCTACTAGGTCTACAAAGGTTTGACGACCAATAATCTCTACTATGCAACCTCGATAGATTCTCCTAGCTATGATAGACTCACCAACTACTGTAGATACAATAAAGGGTCAATGTAATGACTTTTGTGCTATACAAAATTTCCCCGCAACAAATTAAGTAACATAAGATAGAGTAGAGCCTGGATTTATCAAAGCATAAACACATTGGGAGCAAACAATCAATATACCTGTCAAAATATCTAGTGATGACTCTAAATCCTTATGGTCTGCCAATACATATGCATGGTTCTGTCCAGTGCCAGAACTAAATGCTTCCCCACAGCCTCGGCCTCGGCCTGCTGATGTCTGGGGTCCATGCCATATAGAATTTACTGATGAGAAAGAACTTGCTTCTGATCCAGTTTGCTGACCCATACCACCTTGATCTTTGGTCAGGCAGTTCCTCCACATATTCCCCTCCTGTCAACAAGAATTAAAAGTTATAGAACTTGTCTGTATCTCCCAAAGTGCATCCTGCCGAAAGTAGCACAATGCAGTGTGGCTAGCCTAGCATGTCCTGAACTCCTCTGTTGTTGAGAGCCTGATGCTCGTGAAGCCTCACCTAGGACTGACTGTCCTTGATAATCAAGTCTACTACCCTAGAACTTATGTGGCAGGAGGCTAGGTTGCCTACCAGAATATCAAGGTCTGGAACCACCCTACAACTCTCGTTGCAAACTAATGGGTCTAGCCCTCTTCTACTGCTCTCTCTCAACCCTCTCTGCCATATACTATTAATGTCGGTGCTCCTCTACACCCTATGCAAAGGACTGAATCTGTGAGATATCCATATCATCATTTAGTGCAGCTGTAATAAAAGCATTAATATACTCTGAAGCAAGACCTACCATAAACCGGTGTACCCTATCATGCAACATATAAACAAATGTTGGTGCATATCTATCCATAGAATCAAATTTTAGCCCATACTCTAGAACGCTCATGCTGCCCATATTGAGGTTTAGAAACTGATCTACCCAAGCATCCCGAATCTCTCATGGAAAATAATGATCTAGAAAAACCTCTTTAAAACTATCCCAAGTGGGTGAAGGTGTATATCCCCTTGGAACTCTCCAAACTCTCATATCACAACACTGCAACATCACACAACCAGAATGCTTCTAACTCAATTGACTTAGTCGCTGAGGTATGCATAACCATAAAGATCCTGTAATGCTTATCTACAACGTGCTGAAAGTCCTCTTTGTGATGTGTACCAATAAATTATGGAGGACTCAAGGAGAGGAACTCATGAACTCTCAAACTTCTGGGCCCTTTAGAAGATCCGACAATATCTGTTGCAGCTGGCTTACACTATGCAGCTACTAATTGTGCCAACGCACACACTGTAGTGGACTCTCCTAAAATCCTGATCAGATGGAATAGGAGAAGCTGGAGGTGGTACTGGCGGTGGATCCGGGGGTCCTATATCCTTCGAAGAATCTTGAGGTGGTAGAGAAATTGGAGGGGATTAAGAAGACATCTCCTTATGGGCCTCGGGATGGGCTATCTCTACTACTGGTACCTTGATAGTACCCTTTTCCTATAGCTGTATCTAGCTTCTGGCTAGCTATAGTTGGTATGGTATCGGGCATCTCACTGTACAAAATAACAATTATAAGCCCAAAAACTCAATGCTTAAGACACTTCTCTATAGCACGATTTGATCAAAAGAAGGGTAACAATTCTAACATGTCATGTAATCCCTACTTATAGAATGTAGTGAACAACACATTTATAAATAAGACTCTACTAGAAACGGATTGTAGAATCCCTAGGATATGACGTTGCTCTGATACTATATTTTTCATGCCCCAACTTAGGGACATAACTAGCACTTGATGCAACCTTACACCAGAGCCGACCCTTGTCGTACAACTACACTAATGGCAGACTAAAAGTCACAAAATCATGAAAACAAAAAAGTATATCTCATCTTAAAGATAAGACCTCGATCGGCAAGGCCCATGTCAATAAGAACAATAATTACCTCAACAAATACCAACAATTCATATAGAGTAGAAATAAAATCCTTTGCGGACCGTCAAGGCTACCATGTTGTCTAGAAATATATAAACTAAGAATATATGTACATATATGATAAAGGCCAATAAGTCTTTGTGATAAAATAACAAAACAACAAGGCTAACACGGCCAACAACGCATATCTATACAACCCAAAGTCTGCAAGCCTCTAAGACTAATACATCTTGGGTGGGACAGAGCCCCGGCCTGCGCAAGAGCTATCTATAACAATAGCCAACAAACCTCAAAAACTCTGGCTGCTCCAGAAGAAAGAGGCTAGCCAACCTACTGGGAGTGAATCGTGTTGTTGGGAAGGTCTGTCGGATCATCTGTCGGGAGCTACAGGCATGAATGTAGTGCCTCCAATCAATGGGGCATCAGTATGAGATAATTTAGTGAGCATGTAAGGTAAGATAATAACTGTACAAGAATTAAAAGTGTTGAAAGAAACTAGATCAGAGAGTCAAAGATAACCAAGCAAACCTACCTGCTTCTAGATTATAACATACCAATAATAATCAAACAACAACCCAATCGAGCCCTCATAAGCTTAGCAGGTACAAACAGCAAACAACAACACCTACCCAGGCCCTAATAAGCCCGAAATGTGCCAATTCAGTCTATATACCCTATCGGTAGTCCCCTAGCACTATAGGCAGTTATTATATCTCAATATCCCCTCAGTTACTTTGCATATATCTATGAAGGCCATTGTTATGTTGAGTAGCCCATTAGGCACGTTGTATTTCATAATATCCTCTTTACGCATTCTTTATACATCCCCGAAGGCAATTCCTATCTTGTTATAGCTCCATAGGCTTCCAATAGCCCTCATAGGCATTGATATACCCTCGTAGTTATCTCATAGCCCTCTTAGGCATCAATATATCCCCATAGGCATCAACATGTAGCCTTCTTAGGCAATCGAATAGCTCATACGTGAACATGCCTTAACATAACCCCACAGGTAACCATAATATCCCATTGGCTTCATATTAGTCCCAAAGGCAATTTGAATAACCCGTAGTCTTCCACTTATCTCAATAGCCCCTTACGCAAGCTATACATAGCCCCAAAGGCAAAAGTGTGATTTCTGCAGCTAACCATAATAGCCCCGAGAGCAACAAAAAATAATCCAATAGCCCAAAGGCAAGTAATTTAGCTATAAGCAACCTGTACAAACAATCTGTAGACCAAATCTAACATAGGGTCGCTACATATAGAATAAGAATCCTGACAAAATTTAATATAACAACTCGAGCAACCCACAATAAGCAATAATGGCTACGAGTAGATTAACAATTATAATCTAGTTGTCTGGCTTCTGAATTTTAAGAAAACATGTTGAGCGAATAAAATAGCCTTAACATACCTCAAATTCGAGCTTTAAATACCTCGGTAGAGATTCTAACACTCAAGAAAGCTATAAACACGATCTCTGATCACTACCTAGGCTTTAGTATCCTAGTATATGTATAACTTTGAAATATGCAAAAGGTGAGCACCCTTTTAATTCTTATCATCTGAATCTCTTGGTGAAATGGAGATTTCATGTATATGAGCACATAAATAGAAAGGGTAACTATTCGAGGAGTAATCTCAATTCCAAATACAGAAGAGGGGCGGTTATATGATCCTTAATTGATAAGGATTCCAACTGATAAGAAAAGTAATATTAAAAAAAATGTTTTGGCCTTAATTACTAAATAATAGTAAGTATGTGACCAACATATGATAATTGATATACCTTTTTCTCAACTCCTACAATTCATTAATATATAATAGGTTGGTTATAATAACCCAATAAAATAATAACTTTTTTACATATATCGACTTAGTATCCCTGTTACAATATTAATATATCATAATACTCTTATAAAATAAATGTATACACAAATGTATCATAACTAACAAATATATATATATATATATATATATATATATATATATCCTTGAATTGTAATTTAATCAGTGTCTCTAAATGTGCGGGGAATTACAGAGAGGACCCAATATACCTTATCATGGTATAAAGGAATGACTGGCATGCTCACTAATTGGATGCCCTACTGTGAGCTAAATAGACCTAAAGCGGCACGTAGTTCTGGGACTTGGGTGAAACTGAGACCCTTGTCCAACTCGGTGCTAAGTACTACTCCCAACTAAAATTTATGATAGCTAATTTAGATTGATGTTCTGAAAATTGGGTCTGAATTTAACTGAGCATAATAGTTTTCTAAAAGACTCTATAACGTAAAATTGATCGAATCATATGACATATATGGATATCAAAACTATTCATAAATCATATGAATATATCTATATGTCATACTAATAGTCAAGTTTATTAAGTTCATAATTATTGATGGCATATCTGAACACTATACTAATCATAAAACTTACTAAGTTCATCATCATTGATGACATATTTGAATTTCAAAACATAAGTATTCTGAAAGACGAAATGCTCAAAACTTATTAAATGTTTATTATACTAAAAACTGATGTTTAGAGCTAAATTCTGAAGGAAAAACTATTTTGTGTGAAAATATGGAAAAGTCAAGCTAAGTATCAAATCATTAGATTCTAGGTCATGCAAGATAAAAAATTTATGGAAAATCATGCGTAATCATTTTCTTACAATAACCATAGTCATAAAATATCATAGGAAAACTAAAATTCAAAACATGCATAGTTGACTAAAAACCCTAGATCAAATTTCATAAGAATTATACTGAGAAATATGATATTGTGAGTATAAGGGTGGAAGGAAACCCTTACTAAAACCGACATACCTGATTACTGAAGAACTTCTAGGTCTAGAATTGAAGGATGAAGCTTGAAGAAGAAGCCCTAGGCCTAGAGTCTGAGAGAGCATTTCTTTTCTTTTTTTGAAGTTGAATCAAGGGAATGAGAGGAAAAGTATCTACTAGTCTGATATAATCACCTCTTAAGGACATAAAATGATATTCTATGATATATAAAAGTGGGGGGAAAGACTAGATTACTCCCAAAAAATAAATTAGAAAAACTAAAATCACAGGGCCCACTAATGGGTCTACTGGTCATGGAATGGGTTGACTGGTCGTCAATCCACCCGTGGATACCTAGAAAGAAAAGGCTAGAAAACTGGCATTGTAGGGTCACTCTACTGGTGGTGCTTTACATCTATGGATGGTAGACTTACCCATCGAATTGTAGGAGAAAATTTGAAATCTCAGGTCTATTTCACAGGTCCAAACTATGAACCATAGTTATGTTCTATGGGTAATTAATCTTGTCCGTAGAACCTGGCAGTGCTTTAGTAAAATACCTTTAACCTTTTAATCTGGACTCAGATTAATGAGAAGTTTATGACATTGGAAATAAGACTCAAATATCATTAGTTTTGTGGGTACTAGGCCATCTACTTCTTTAAATGTTAGGAGGTATGATTAGTTGAAGTTGAAACTTGTAAGAACTTATACAAACACTCAATCAATTGGGGTTCTTTCAACTTAACTAGATGATAGAAGTTTTATATGACCATGGTTTGCATCCAAAGCACTCACCACACTAGAAAAATAATAATTACACTCATAGAGATGGTCTAGGTCTTAGTTTTGAATTTTTGGGGTGTTACATTCCCCGATCCTGACTAGGGCTCCACAATCGCGATGAAGGTTTTAACCAAGATCAAATTTTAATTCCCAAATTCCAAGTTACACTTCATTTTCTATTTTTGAGTGTTGTAGAGCTCGGAATAACGAGATTTTTGTGGGGTTTCTAAAGATTCTTTGTAAGAGAAAGTTTCTAACGTGTATTGTAAAACCCTAATAATTTCCCATTAATTTCATTAATCAATCTTGTAATTTAAAATAGGTTCTTAGGACTTTTTCTCCAATACTTCAGAAGGTGTAAAATGGTGATTTGGATCCGATTTTAGCAAAATTTCATTTTTGAGTTCCTTAATTTATGGATAAAATAATTTTGAAAGAAATTTTCCATTTTGTTGCCAAATTTAGAGGGTTGACTTTTTGATCCAAGTTTTACCCAAATATTTATATTAATATATGGGTATCAATGGACTCGTATTCATTTACAAAGTTTGTTCTTGATTGATTGGGAGCATTCTAAGGTCATTTAGAAGGGAAGGGCTATTTTGTGAGCATCGGTGACTTACTGTTTGGATTTGAGGTAGGTTATATCATACTCTTCTTTATGCTTAGCTTGGGTAGGGTATTATCGTGTAAAGCATATTCTTTGATGGGCGAATTAGTGGATGGAAGTAGTGAATGAGCTGATTTGATATTGCGATGCTTGAATTGAGGTTTATACCAATGAATGGCTTGAGACTAGGAGTTATTGACTTGAACATTGTTTTTAGGGTTGTTTCTTACATCATTAGTTATATGAGTTAAATACCATGATAGACACAATATGAAAAGTATTGGCATGGGAATAAAAGTGTGGTCTACAGGCAAAATTTAGGAACTTACTAGATAATGAATCTTGTAGCCTGTGTTTTAATTGAGAATGGTATTGATATCTTATGCACATGTAATCATCTTATTATTGTGATCATGCATATACATTTATTTCATGGATCACAAGAATGATTGAAATAAAATGATTGAGTCTAGTCCTTGTTTGAGTCAAGCTAATTGATATTGATTTTTGTTCTTGTTCGAGTCTATGAAGGATATATAAAAGCCTTGGTTTGATTCTAGGCATGATATATTGATCTTGTGAATCTCTCATGTGTCTTTCCTTGAAGCATGCCACAATGGAGTGGGTGTATATCAGTAGGCACTAGCCATTGCATCATTCACTTCTTATTTTTATGCTCAAAGTCTTCTTTATTGACTCTTGATATTGATCAGCTAGGACTTTTCTTCGTGCAGGGTTACTTTAGTCCTTTTAATTCTATATAGTAACCACTTGAGCTCGGCAAGCCTATGATACCTATTGAGAAATAGTGGTTTGTACTCACCCTATTCTTCTGCAACTTTCTAATGCAGATCCTGGCTTGAGTTATTAGTGCAACCCTTGATCATGTAAAGTTGCTGATTCAAAGCTATAGTGAGTTCCTATGTTTTGGGATTGCGTAATTTCTTCTATTCTTTGTTCCTATCTTATTTGCCTCATAGATAACTATGTAATACATTTTTTTCATTTTTTAATAATGGTCACTCTTGTACACGTGACAACTGAGTCTTGGTATGGTTCTGTATTCTTTGTGTTTATTTATGAGTATTTGGAGTGTATTTTGAGTTTTTTGTGTTGATTCTTTACTTTTATTCTTTAACTTAAGTTATGTTATATTCTTGAGTGTTAGCTTAGCTACCATGGTTCAGTTGGGGTAGGGGACATCAAAACTCTAAATTTTGGGTCATGACAATTTGGTGTCATAGCCAGGTTCACTAGTCTCATGACTAAAAGAGCAAGTGTCAAGTAGTGTCTCGCATATCGGTATGATGGAGTCCATATCTATCTTTCGGAGGCTATGAGACCTCTTTAGGAAAATTCTTATTTTTGATTCCTTATCTTATGAGATCAACTATATCTTGAATAATTCTAAACTTCATATTTCATTCTCCCCTAGATGATGAGAATGAGATTAGGTACCATAGGATATGATTTTATTCCACCTATTACTAGGTCTCTAGCTCAGGGTTAAGACCATGGAAAAAGTAGGGAATAGGCTACTGCACTAGCTAGGGTTCATGCTAAGGAAGCATATCATATGCTTGATGTTAATATTATGGATGTGGCTTATCAACCAGAGGGATTGGGGCCAGCCTAAGTGCCAATGGGTTTCATAGCTAATCTAGTGCTACAAGACACCATGGTTCATATTTTGAGTTTTTAAAGGGTATGGCTCAGACGGAAGCTCAACCTATCACTTTCAATGTTTCATAGACTAGGGTTAGGTTTTAGCTGCTAGAGTAGGTACACGTTAAGGATTTTCATACTACTGCGGCACAACCAACTATTATGGCTTTTCATATGGATTCTTTGATAGTAACTTATTTCTTTTCTGGTTATGCGTAGGCTGGTGATGACACTAGAGGAGCAGAAGATGTTTGATAGATTTGTTTGAATGGGTCCTCCCTATTTATCTGGTGCATCTGAGGATGGTGCTTATGCATTTTTCATTAGCTGTCAAAAGAGTTGCATAGACTTGATTTGGTTGATTTTGATGGCGTGGACTACACTACCTTCAAGATAGTAGGATTGATAAAGCAGTGGTGGAGGTCTTATCAGGATTATAGAATAGCTGGATTGCCTTCTATGACTGTTCCACAATTTTTGAGGCCTTTCTTTGGAAGTATATGCCTCGTAGCGTGATAGAGATTTTGAGAGACCATTCTAATAATCTTTCGTAGGGTACCATGACTTATATTGAGTATGAGACAATGTTGAATGTCTGCTCTAGGCATGAATTGATAAGTATTCCCACCTACGAGGAGCAGGTTAAGAGGTTCGTGAAGAGGTTGATTACTCTCTCTATTTGGCTGTCAAACATCTAGTGACTATTGGGGATACTTTCTAATAGGCAACATGTGATTGATTTATGTCAACAGTATCAAATAGGTTTTCCATCATTCCGCTAAAGGCAATGACATGAGGGTTTGCAGACATGGTAGTTTCAGTGGTTCATCATCTTGGGGCAAGGACGTCTCACGCAGGGGTCATCATTAATAGACTAGAAAACCTATTAAAGTAGCATAGGTGATTCCTTAGTAGTAGATCTAATGTATCAATTTAGTGTTATGACCTTGGGGTATGACACTTGGGTAGATCTTATTATTCTTGATATAGTGGATTTTAATGCGATTTTAGACATGGATTGGTTGTCTCCATATCATGCTATCTAGGATTGTCATGCAAAAACTATTACCTTAGTTATGCAAGATACTTCTCATTTCGTGTGGAAATGTACGGTTGGTCACACCCTTAAGAAGGTGATCCTATCTTTGAAGGCTAAGAAGATGGTAGAGAAGGGATTTTTGGCTTACATATCACATATTCAAGATGCTAGTGTTGACACTCCTTCTCTTTAGTCAGTTCCTATGGTGAGTGGTTCGTGTATGTCTTTCTAACAGACTTTCCAAGAATTTCATCAGACCAAGACATTAATTTTTATATTAATTTAGAGCTAAGATCTCAATCTATTTTCATTCCACCTTATAGTATGTCTTTGGCAGAGTTTAAGAAATTGATGGAGCATTTGCAAGATTAGTTGGGTAAAGGGGTTCATTAGACATAGAGGTTCCCGTTAGGGTGCTTTTGACTTGTTTGTGAAGAACAAGGATGGTTCTATGTTGATTTGTATTGACTATCTTTTTTTAATTAAAGTAGGGCCCGAAGGCCTTTTATTAAACAACAAAGAGCATTAAAAAAAAGAAACAAAAATGGTCCATGCACAAAGTGTGGCCCAGATCCAGAAAACAAATTTAACAAAAAAAATCTAAGGACAAAAAGAAAAAGGACGTAAAATAGAAACTATAAAGTCTCAGCTACTCTTCATGTTCATGCTTCGAGACGTTATTTCTTACCATGGAATCTTAGAGTTGAGGAATCCAGTGACAGGAAAGAGAGAGGTAGCTCACTCAAACTTCAATCTTGCTTCAAAACACAACAGACTAAGATCAGTGAATCTAGCTCAGTGAAGACTTCTTCAGCTTAATCTTGATGACTCTGAGCAATGTTTGATGTTGGTCAGCTCACTCATCCCTTTCCATTTAAAGCTTGATGTTAAATTTGATATTGGCAAACTCACTCATCCGTTTCCATTTGAAGCTCAATGTAAAGTCAATTGAGCTATTTTTTCTAATAACCTCGCAGGCTGAGCTCCAAGCGGAGCTAGTACCACTGCTCGATGATAAGATCTAACAGATCCATTAAAAATACATGTACAAAGCTATAAGATTTTTCTTTAGGGGTTATCACCATATCACTCGATGTAAGTTCTTATTTTCTTCCAGTGCCTTCATTCTTTGTCGGACTCTGTAGTTTTATCCGTGAGCTGTTGTTTGGAATCTATAATCCCTTTTTTGGCATTTATTGATACGCTAATTAGGAATTTGTTTTTTCTCCATGTTAATTATTGTCTTTCCCGTAGTTGATACTTCCTGATTATTAGAGAAAGAGATCATCTTTGTACCTGCAAAGAAGAAAATTAGGTTAGCAAAATAATCTGCCAGTCTATTCCACTCCTGGAAGGTATGAACCACCTCCACCTTCCCTGGCACACTCTTCTTTATTACATCAATCCTTTTAACCTCCATACTTATGCTCCAAGGAACTTCCCAAATCTAATCTAACACCTTCTTCAAAGAGAGTGAATCTGTTCCAAAAGTTACAGGATGAAAAGTATGAGAAACACAGTATTCTAATCCATATCTCAATGCTATAGTTTCTGCTTCAATAACCATTCCATCCCCCACTAATCTTGTCTCATCATTGATTAAGTTCCCATTTCCATCTCTAATGCAAAAATTACTAGAGCAAAGACCAAGATTGCCCTTACAAGCACCATCAGTATTACATTTGTACAAACCATTGCTAGGTGGTTGCCATTTGATCACTTTGCACACTACCACTGGTGTATATTCTTCAAAGTATTTAACTATTATAGGCCAATTGGTTGGAATACCCTTCCACCAAGGATATATAGTAATAGCAAACAAATTAATATTTCTATTGATCTCCATAACCATAGAATAAAAGGACATTCCTTTTCCCCTATGAGGAATATATTTCTTCTTTTCCACACTTGTCACACTGTCATGATGCGAAACCGAGCCACAATGGCACCTGCATAACTCCCCAGTAGGAAAGCCAACCCAATGATGCGAAAGTAAATAAAATAATATAAATAAGGGAAATGGAAGAGAAAACATAAGGAAATAGGGGACAATAGTATAGATACATACTAAATGTAATAAATATACAAGAATGTCCCTAAAATGACAGAGAAGACAATATACACAAAAGAACTAACCCTGGACCTAGTATCACTAATACAAGAGCGTCTAAAATATAGAGTTGTTGTACAACTAGTACTATCTATCCAAAAATATAAAATATAGATAGAAAGATAGATAAAAAGCAGTAAAAGTCTCCAAAATGTAAGGAGATCACCACGATCCAAACAATAGCTTATCACGAATGATAGGAGGATCAACGAGGGTGGCTCATACTAGATGTTGCATCAGAAAAATACAGATTGTAGTATGAGTACCAAAATAATGGGTACCCAGCAGGCATCATAGTCCGACCGAGATCAGAAAGATAATATGTAATATATACTACATGAAAGTAATCTAACTACAGGGATCCACCTAAATCTAGTTATCAACAGAAAATAAAATTATATATCCGATGGTGAAGATAATAATAAGAGACAAGTAAAGCACTCCAAGTACACATAGATAATTTAATGAAATGCATTATGAGATAATGTGATGCATAGTATGGCCAAAGCAGAAAAGTAAAACCCAGTATTTGGTACCCCGGGCGCCCAAAATGAAGCATATAAATAAAACCCGAATATGTTCTTCTCGAACTACCCAAAATTGTACATCGGACTCATCAATAGGAAAGTAAAAGTAAATAATGAATCCAGAAATGTCCCTTAGACCATTATAAAAGTAGTACTTCTCTTTTTTTTGAAAACCAGGGGTTAAGTAAAATTCTGAGTTTGAACCAAAAATCCTGTGTTTCTTAAATTTCGAAAACCAATAGCAATGTAGTGCAATATTGAGATATGATGCCATGTGCATAGAATATCAAAATAACCAAGGTAAAGAACCCTCCAAACAAAAAGACTGACCTGGCACTTCGTCCAGTCCATGCCATGGCCTCAGGCCCACAGATACACAAATATAGTAAATAAAAAGGAAGGAATGGTAAATAACCACGAAAAATCACTAAAAAGCACAAAATCTACCTCTAAAACCTCCTATAAGTATTCTAAGGATTCTAGGATAGTCACAGTAATTTTACAAGCTCCTAAGCTAAGGACAAGCAGTATAATTCAACTCTACGATCCTGAAAAGGCCAATTTATACAATCAAAGGATTTATGCCTATTCCTACTCTAAGATACTACCTAATGTTTCAATAATTTAAAAAATATAGAACCTAACTAAGCCAAGTGTAAGGAAAATAAATCGTAACCTACCTCGGGGCCAAACTGCAAACACAAACTGTCACTTGTGTGACTTCCCCTTCCAAACAGCCTTAGAAAGTTTCTACGCTATCAAGAACATAATACATGTGTCAAGAAGAGATGAATGACACCCATATTTCTATATAGAAATTCAAGCTAAAATATCAGGTCGGAAAATGACCCTCGGGGATTGAGCAACAAAATGGAAAACAAAACTAACGATTATGATCACATCGGGTTTCACAACCAATGCCAAAAAGTTGAGCGCGAACATGACTTATTTCGGGGCTCAAAATAACTCCAAAGTCCACTTTGATCAAGAATAATTAAACAAGAGAATTCTACAAAATGAAGAAGAAAATCAGTGAATGAAATGACGAGAAAAGAGCGGGGGAACATAATGAACTTACCAAAAATGTTTGAGATGAACAATGCTCTAATCTCAGCTCTTGAAACTCAATAACCATGGAGGATTTGGTTATAATAAATAAGAAACCAAAAATGGTAGCTTAAATAGCTGCCAGGGGTCCCTCATCGTAGTCGTAAAGGACCCCACGCGGTCGTAAAGAAGAGCTGGCCAGACTATTACGATCGCGATAATCCAGCCATACAATTGTGAAGAAAAAGCTGGACCAGGTCCCAGCCGGCCCTCATCGCGATAATGAAGAGCCACCTCTGTGATCGCGATGGTTAAAAAACTAGACCATCACGACTGCGATGGTCACCTCGCGTTGCGATGACAAATGTAACACCCCAGATCTTCCAAGCCTAGACTCCGCTCATAAGACCAGAAAGAATCTAAAAATTCAACTATCAATTGAACCACGAGTTAGTTCTATGAGTCGTGGAAGATTCCATAAGTCATGGACTGTGCCCGTGGAAACAGATCACAGGGTTGGCATTCCCTCTGAGAACCACAGACTGGTTTCATGTGCCGAGGAAATTTCCACGAGCTGTGGGATTCATCTGTGGAACTCATACCCGAGGGTCATCAAATCACTCAGAAACCACGAGTATGTTCCATAATCCGTGGATGGTTCCATGAGCCATGGATGGTTCCATGAGCTGTGAACCTAGCTCGTGGTTATCAGACCCGCAGACAAGAAAAAGGGCCCAGGGACCATGATGGGGTTCCACAATTCATGGATGTTTCCATGGACCATGGAACTTGTCTGTGGAACCTGGTCGCAAATTTTTCTAGCAGCTTTTAATTTAATTTCTCAAGGGATATTTTACAGCTTTCCTTTCTATTTTGGCTTCGACTATAAATAGTCTTAGGCTTATTTTATTTAGGAAAACCCCCTAAAACAAATTAGTTCCTCTCAAATCAATTCTCAAGCAGAAAAGAAGTGTCTTCTCAAATTTTTAGGCCTAGGGTTCTCTCTTCCAAGCATCAACTTCAGATATCTTGCAGGGATTTTCATCCACCAGGTATGTAAGAATTCAATAAGGGCTTAGTTTGCTCTTATGCCCAACAACCTCAGACTCTTTCAATGATTTTAATGAGTTTAGAACTAGGGTTCTTGTCCTTTTTTGCATATTGTTCAAGAAATCCATGCTCATGATTCATATATGAATTTTCACATTGTTTTAGATAACACAATGATTTTCAATGAATTGCTTTGATAGTTACAAGGTCTTTAAAAATCATGGACCTAGCCCTAAATTATAGCATTTTCCTAAACGTGTTAGTCTTCACAAAAATTGAACCTAGACTACTAGTTTGCAGTTAGAAATCAAGAACTCAGTCTGATTTTCAGGTTACTACAGTATTTCAGAAAAACAATGTTTTTTAGATTAGTTTAGTTCTGTCTCATGAATTCAGGGCTACAGATTAAATGAGATATAGTATTCAGTTTAGGAGTAGTATTTAGCACCGAGTTGGACTAGGGTTCAGCGTACCCTCAAGTTCTAGAACTACGTGCCATCATAGGTTTATAAGTCCCCTCTGTTAGGCACCAGTTTTAGTGATCACGCCATAGTCATGCCTTTATACCAGTGGAAGGTATATTGGGTTCTCTCGATGGTGCGTATACATCGGACTCCACGTTTTGCTCACGTGGTGTATGTCGGTTAATAAACTCTCCCACAGTATTAGTTTCAATAAGGTCCTTAGGGCCCACAGTTATATTCATTCTCTATTTTAAGCATGCTTTATATTTATTCTTGCATTCCAGTGTTTATGCATTATTGTATATTGGGTCTATGTCCTTTAGCTCAGTTCAGATTACATACTTGACCAGTATTTTGGCATGTTCATATATTCAGTTAGCTTTGCATATCCCTCATGCTCAGTACATCCGAAGTACTGACGCATACTCTATGTTGCATCCTATTATGATGCATGCTCAGGTTATTAGATTCAACCTCATGATTAGCTCGCCTGGTGTTATATGAGCGACAGTCAATGGTGAGTCCTCATCATCTGAGGACATATCTATTACATGCTTTTTGATTTAGTCAGTTTGTCCTTACTTTCAGTATTTGGAGTTAGCTAGGGGCTTGTCCCTATAACTCATCAGTATTAGAGTCTTTCAGACATAGAGTCAAACTCAGTGGATTTGGGTTGTTCTACTTTGAACTCAGTTATTTCCTTCAGATATTCTTAGTGGATTCTTTCAGATTATATTCATCATTCAGTTATGCTTCTGCTTGTTTAGAATTACTTCAGTATGCTTGTGATTTACCTGATTTAGGGTTAGATTGGGGTTACTTGTGACCCTAGGTCCCCTGTTACATCTAGGAGTTAGCCTCAGGCGTGAAAAAAAAAATAGTCTGCAACATACAACAGAAACCAGCAAAACTCTAAGGCTGAAAAGTCACCTGATGGACTCCAAGATTTAATTCGGAACCCCATGCTAGCCCTACCAAAAATGGCATTCCAGAATCAACAAAAATAATGAAACTCCCAATGGAGATCGTTTTAATGAAAAGAGGGCCACATGCCCAAAAACCAACTTTTACCAAAATGGAAGCCAATAGTCCAAAATGAGTTCGGAAGACTTGGGACCCGAACCAAATGTCCCTCTAGCCGAAATTCAACATTTTGTATCTAACAACACTGAAATTTTTTCCATCCGAGGCCTTCTTCTCCAAATGTTGACCAAAGTCAACTCAACCATGCTTAAGTGTTGCAAAATAGGGAAATGAGCTTAAAACCTAAATGAATGGCCTGGGAATAAAATTGTCAGTTCTGGCAAGTCATAACTGACCTGTAGACGCTGTGGGAAAGCTCAATATGTGGAATAAGCTCGAAAATCAAGAAATTGACCTGGAGGGTCATTACAATATCCACTACTAAAATGACTTTCGTCCTCAAAAGTTAAAGAAAAGAAGATACCTGAAGGCTTGAAAAGGCGAGGATAGCGGGTTTGCATGTCTGTCTCGATCTCCTTAGTATCCTCCTCGACATGATGATGCCACCACTGAACCTTAACTGACAGAATCATCTTGGACCTCAACTTCCAAACCTTCTTGTACAAAATAGCAACAGGCGTATCCTCAAAATCTAGAGAGTCGTCCAGCTGAACAGAATCCCACTGAAGCACGTGACACTCATCCAAAATATAACATCGTAGCATAGAAACATGAAAAATTGGATGAAAACCAGAAAGAGAAGGAGGCAAGCCCAACTCATAAGCAACCTCCCTAATGTGATGAAGGATCTCAAATGGCCCAATAAACGTAGGAATGATCTTGCCTTTTCTCCCAATGTCATCACGCCATTCATGTATGACACCCAAAGGAACACACTATCACCAACCATAAAATCTAAGTCTCAAACTCTCCGGTCAGCATAAATCTTCTGCCTACTCTGGGTAGTGCAAAGTCTCTCCTAAATGACCCAAATTCTATACATCAAATCAAAAAGCAAATCAATACCCCATGGTCTAACCTCAAAGGCATCAAACCAACCTATCAGAGATCTGCACTGCCTACCATACAAAGCCTCGAACAGAGCCATCTGAATACTAGAATGGTAACTATTATTGTAAGTGAACTCTGCCAAGGACAAGAACTGGTCCCACTGACCTCCAAAGTTAATAACACAGTCCCGCAACATATCCTCTAGAACCTGAGTAGTATACTCTGATTAACCATCAACTTGCGTATGAAAAAAAGTGTTAAGCTTAACTCTAGAACCCAGATCTCTCTAAATAGATCTATAAAATCACAAAGTAAACTGAGTTCCACTATTAGAAATGATAGAAATTGGCACCCCATGCGAATGGAGAAACTCACGGATGTAAATTAGAGCTAACTTCTCAGAATTGTAAGAAGTCTGAACCAGCGAAAAGTGAGCAGACTTTGTTAACCTATCCACAATGACCTAAATATCATCGAATCTTGTAAAGTATGTGGCAAACTGACTACAAAGTCCATAGCTATCCGCTCCCATTTTCACTCCAGAATGGGTAGCATCTTAGTAAAACCACCTTGTCTCTAGTGCTCAAACTTCATCTGCTGATAGTTCAAGCACCTAGACATGAAATCTGAGATATACCTCTTTATCCCACACCACCAGTAGTGCTGCCTCAAGACACGATACATCTTAGTTGCCCTAGGATGAATGGAATACCTAAAAAATGAGCCTCCTCCAAGATCAATCTAACCAGGTCACTAACTCTAGGAACACAGATACGACCCTCAATCCCAGAACACTCTTCGAATCTATGGTCGCCTTCCTAGTCTTACTGCTCAACACCTTATCATGAATGATCCTCAACCTTACATCATCAAACTGCTATGCCTGAATCTGCTCTAAGAAGGAAGATCTAGCCTTAACACAAGTAAGAATATAACCCAACTCAAAAATATTAAGTCTATCAAATATGTTAGCTAAGGACTAGATGTCTGAATCGAAAGGTTTCTTTTTTACTGCTAAGAAATCCAAGATACCCATACTCATTGCCTTCCATCTAAACACATCCGCTACCATATTAGCCTTGCCTAGATGATAAATAATGGATATTCCATAGTCCTTTAGCAGCTCCAACCACCTGCGCTGCCTCAAATTTAGATCCTTCTGGCTGAAGATGTACTTAAGACTATAATGATCAGTGAAGATCTCACAATGAATGCAATTCAAATAATGCCTCCAAATCATCAATGCAAAGACTACCACTGCTAAATCCAAGTCATGAGTTGGGTAGTTCCTCTCATTAACCCTCAGTTGTCTGGAAGCATAAGTAATAACTCGGCTATACTGCATCAACACAGAACCAAAACCAACACCAGAAGCATTATAATACACTGTAAACTCCTAGCCCTCTACTGGAAAAGTAAGAATCAGAGCTGAAGTCAATAAGGCCTTGAGCTTCAAAAAGCTTGCCTCGCACAAATCTGACCACTAGAAGGGAACATTCTTCTTAGTTGATCTAGTCATAGAAGCTTTTATAGAAGAAAACCCCTCCATAAATCATCTTTAGTAATCTGCAACCCCAATAAATTTATGAACCTTCATAGGAGAAGTAGGCCTATCCCAATCATCAAATGCCCAAATCTTTGCCGGATCCACCATAATCCAATCCTTGGACACCACGTGCCCCAAGAATTCCACAGACTCAAGCCAAAACTCACACTTAGTGAATTTAGCTTATAAATGATGTTCTCGCAAGGTTTGAAGTACAACTCTCAGATGCTGCTCATGATCCTCTCGACTCCTTGAATATACCAAAATATCACTGATTAACACAATCACAAAGGAATCCATGTAGGCTTTAATCACACCGTTCATCAACTTTATAAAAGTTGTTGGGGCATTAGCCAACCCAAAAGGCAGACTAGGAACTCATATTAGTCGTATCGAGTCCTAAATGCAGGCTTTGGGATGTCCATAGTCCTAATCCTTAATTGGTAATACCCGGACCTCAAGTCAATCTTAGAGAATACCGCTACACCATATAGTTGGTAAAATATATTATCAATAGGCGGCATTAGATACTTGTTCGTAACTGTCACTTATTCAACTGCATATAGTCGATACAGATACATTTGAATCTGTCCTTCTTCTTCACAAATAGAACATGAGCACCCTATGTAGATACATTAGGCCTGATAAACCCTCTACTCAATAGATCAAAGAGCTGATCCTTAAGTTCCATCAACTCAGCTGGTTTCATCCGATTTATTAGAATGGAAACGGGCTGAGTTTCTGGCTCAACATCGATGGAAAAGTCAATATCATGATTAGGAGAAAGACCCAGTAGATCATAAGGAAACACATTTGAATACTTTCAAACCATAGGAACTGACTTAAGTAAAGGTGTGTCAGCACTAGTATCATGGACGTAAGAAAGATAGGCCAAGCACCTATTCCTAACAAAATGCTAGACGCTCAGGAATGATATAACTCCCCTTGGTATGTGGCTATTGGCACCCTTCAATACTATAGAAGGGATACCAGGAATCCATAGAGTAATGGTCTTGGCAAAGAAATCGAAGACCACATGGTAGGGAGACAACTAATCTATGTCTAAAATCACGTCAAAATCTACCATATCTAGAAAAATCATGTCTACCCATATGTCATACCCCAGGATAGTCACCACACAAGCTCAGTACACATCATCAACTACCAAAGAATCTCCTACTGAGGTAGCTACATGCAAAGGCACAGGGAATAACTCGCAAGTAGACTCCAGTTGAGTAGCATAATAAGCAAACACATAGAAGAATATAGACCCCGGATAAAACAAAGTAGAAACTGATTGATGACCAATAGAGATCGTACTTGTGATGACAACATCTGTAGCATCAGCTTCTGAATGGCCTGGAAATTCAAAATATGGCTCCGACCGCCATGACCACCTAATCTTCAAGACTGAGGACCGCCTCTAGTACTTTGGGGACCACTCCTACTACTCTGTGCACTAACTCTGGACGGTGGTGTTGGATCCCTGGGGGCCTAAACCATCTGATCATACCACGTATAGTGTTTTACTGAAGGACACTCCCTAGCAAAGTGGCCTAACTTGCCACACTAATAACAAACCCGACCAACCATACCATTCTCTATGAAAACCCAGCTTAATAAGACTGACTACCATGGCCTATGGACCCAGAACAAACACCTCAGAAAGACTGAATCACACCCTGACTACTCCGACCCTCAGTAATCTTTTATACCACCTGAATAGGCTAGCTTGACTGGAAACGTTATTGATTTTGACCCCTACCAAAGTAGCCTGTGCCATGTGTCTGTGATTCATTGTAACTACCCTAATGGTGGGGCCTCTTATTGCTTCCCCATTAGGCCTCACAAAGTACGCCCTTAATTGTGAGGGCATGATTCACTACTTCCAAGAATGACTAACCCAAATCTACCATAACCTCCGTAGCCAAACAATGTTATAAAGTAAACCCTCAAATGAAGCGAGCCACCTTGTCATGCTTAGTAGGCAGAATCATGGTGACATACCTAGCCAAATCATGAAAGAGAACCTCGTACTCTGAAATAGACATGGAGCCCTACTCCAACCAGGATAACTAATCCATCGACCACTTTTTCAAGCTGCGTGGTACATACTTCTCCAGAAAAGTAGCGGAGAACTCCGCCCAAGTAAGTGGAGTTGACCCAGCTTGCCTACAAGCTATACACGACCTCCACCATTGTTTTACTGGACCATCCAGCTAAAATATGGTGTAATCTACTCTGTGCAACTCAACTAACACAAGATTATGCAATCTCTCTTAGCAACTAGTCAGAAACTCTTGTGCATCCTCCATAGGAGTGCTTGAAAACCTCCAGGGACCCAACCTCAGAAATCTACCAAGAATTTTTTTCTCGTTAGAAAACATAATGGGCCCAACTAGAATAGGTGGAACAACTGTAGGAACAGGAACAACCTATAATTGGGGAGCCGTAGTAGTAGGCTACGATTCTGATCCCTGTGCCACTACCTGGGCTGCAGTCTGTGCCTCGTCTCTGACCTAAGAACTAATCAGAGTACCGGGTGAACCTGCTGGCTATGAAATACCCTTGAGAAACCCAAGAAAGCGAACAAACATGTCCTTTAGCACTAGAGTAGCCATGAAACGTGCTAGATACAGGGCTGGCCCTACACCCTCCAGCACACAGTTTTCCTCCTCAATCCCAATATCAGGCTATGATGATGGCAATCTAGTCTGGGCCTGAGTTGGCACAGCAGACTGCCCCTACCTCGACCTCTGATCAACCTCTACCCCATCTCTTAGCTAGGGCTATGACTATAGGTTTAAGGGTCTCGTCCTCATCTACTATGATCTCATCGGAACCATCTGAGAATGAGTGAAAAAAAAGATACTTAGAAGTTGATAAGGTCAAGGACGCATGATAAGGAATCAAACAAGCTGGAATCTTTCCTAGGAATGCCCTATAGCCTCTCGCAAATAGGATATGAATATCATCGTACCGATCCACAAGACTTTACTAGACACATTGCTCTTGTACTGGCAAGACCGATGAATCTAGGGCTCTGATACCACTTTATCATGACCCAGAACTAGGCCATGATGGCGCCAACATAACCCCCCAGTAGGCAAGCCAACCCAATGATGCAGAAGTAAATAATATAATATAAATAACGGAAATGGAAGAGAAAACATAAAGAAATAGGGTCCAACAGTATAGATACATACCAGCGTAATAAATATACAAAAATGGCCCTAATGTGACTGAGAAGGCAATATATTTAAAAAACCAACCCCAGACTTGGTGTTACCGATACAAGAGCATCTAAAGTACGGAGTAGATGTACAATAAGTACTGTCAATCCAAAATAAAAAATAGAGATAGAAAGATAGATGAAAAGCAGTAAAAGTTTTCAAAATGTTGGGAGCTCACCACGATCCGAACAACAGCTGGATACGAATGACATGAGGATCAATGAGGGTGTCTCGTACTAGGTGCTGCATCAAAAAAAGATGTAGAGTGTAGTATGAGTACCAAAATAATGGGTACCCAGTAGGGATCATAGGCCGAATGAGATCAGAAAGATAATATATAATAAAAACTATAGAAAAGTAAGATAACTACTAGGATCCACCTAAATCTAGTTATCAACAGAAAATCAAACTATCTATCTGATGGTGAAGATAATAATGAGAGACAGGTAAATATCTCCAAGTACACATAGATGATCCAATGCAATGCATTATGATATGATATGATGTGGAGTATGGCCAATGCAGAAAAGTAAAATCTAGTATATGGTACCCCGGGAGCCTGAAATGAACTTTGAGCTCATTAACATATGCATAAAAATAAAATCCAAATATGTGCTCATCGAGCCACCTGGAATTGTACCTCGGGCTCATCAATAGGAAAGTAAAAGTAGAGAAAGGGTTCAGAAATGTCACTCGGACCATCATAACAATAGTACTTCCTTTCTTTTCAAAAACCAGTGGTTATGTAAAATTCTGAGTTTGAACCACAAATCGCGTGTTTCTTTCATTTCAGAAACCAATAACAAAGTAGTGCAATAATGAGATATGATCCCATGTGCAAAGAATATCAATTCAACTAGGGTAAAGCACCCTCCAAAAAAAAAGATTGACCTGGCACTTCATCCAGTCTATGCCATGACCTCGGACCCATAGATACACAAATACAGTAAATAAAATAGAAGGAATGGAAAATAACCACAAAAAATAACTAAAAAGCACCTACTCTACCTCTAAAACCTCCTAAATTCATTTTATGGATTCTAGGCTAGTCACAACAATTTTACAAGCTCCTAAGCTAAGGATAAGCAGTATAATTCTACTCTACGGTCTTCAAAAGTGCAATTTAGACAATTACTGGATTTAACCCTATTCCTACTCTAAGATACTCCCTAACGTTCCAATAATTTATAAAATATAGAATCTAAATAAGCCAAGTCTAAGGAAAATAAACGGTAACCTACCTCAGGGGCGAACTGCAAACACAAACTATCACTCGTATGCCTTCACCTTCTAAACTGCCTTAGAAAGCAGCCATGCTATAAAGAACATAATATAGGTTTCTAGACGAGAAGAATTACACTCATATTATTATACATAAATTCAGGCCAAAAATCACATCGGAAAATGACACTTGGGCCTATGTACTTTAGCTCAGTTCAGATTACTTGACCAGTATTTCAACATGTTTATATATTCAGTAATCTTTGCATATCCCTCATGCTCAGTACATCCAAAGTATTGACGCATACTCTATGTTTTATCCTATTATGATTTAGGCTCAAGTTCTCAGCTTCAGCCTCGTGATTATCGGGCTCGATGCCATATCAACGACTGTCAGTGGTGAGTCCTCATCATCTGAGGACCTATCTATTACATTCTTTTTGAGTGAGTCAGTTATCTGGGGGCTTGTCCCAGCAGCTCTTTAGTATTAAAGGCTTTCAGATATAGAGTAAAACTCAGTTGATTTGGGTTGTTCTACTTTGAACTAAGTTATTTCCTTCATATATTCTTAGTGGATTCTTTCAGATTATATTCATCATTCAGTTATGCTTCCGCTTGTTTAGAAATACTTCAGTATTCTTTTGATTTACCAGATTCAGGGTTAGCTTGGGGTTACTTATGACCCCACGTCCCATGTTACGTCTAGGTGTTAGCCTCAGGGCATGACAACAAAAATGGTCTGCAACATACAACAGCAACCAGCAAAACTCTAAGGCTGAAAAAACACCAGATGGACCCCCAGAATTAATTCGAAACCCCGTGAACACAAACAAATCATGCTACCCTACCAGAAATGGCATTCCAGACTCAACAAAAATAATGAAACTCCCAACGGAGATCCTTTTAACGAAAAGAGGGCCCCATGCCCAAAAACCAACTTTTACCAAAATGGAACCCAATAGTCCAAAATGAGTTCAGAAGCCTTGGAACCCGAATTAAATGTCCCTCTAGCCCAAATTCAACATTCCGGAGCTAACAAAATTGAAATTTTTTCCATCAGAGGCCTTCTTCTCTGAATGTTGACAAAAGTCAACTCAACCATGCTTAAGTGTTCCAAATAGGGAAATGAGCTTAAAACCCAAATGAATGGCCTGGGAATCGAATTGTCAAATCTGGCAAGTCATAAATGACCTGTAGCCGCTATGGGAAAGCTCAATATGTGAAACAAGCTCAAAAATCAAGAAATTGACCTGGAGGGTAATTATAACATCCACTACTAAAATGACTTTCGTCCTTGAAAGTTAAAGAAAAGAAGATACCGAAAAGCTTGAAAAGGCGAGGATAGCGGGTTTGCATGTCTATTTCGATCTCTCGAGTAGCCTCCTTGATTTGATCATGCCACTACTGAACCATAACTTATGGAATCATCTTGGACCTCAACTTCCTAACCTTCTTGTCCAAAATAGGAACAGGCTTATCCTTTGTCACGACCCAATTTCTCAGGTCATGAGTGCACATACAACAACCCAGTAGGCGAACCAATCCACGTAGCCCATAATGGTTAGTAATGGGTTACTACCTAACCACTACATACAATAAGCAGAAATTAGGGGAAGCACAAAGTAAAGATAGGACAAAGCGGAAGCAATAACCCGAAATATATACATAAAGAAACTACACTAACCCCAAGACTTGGTATCAGCAGTACAAAAGCTTCTAATAGAATACAAATGCTAGAAGTAATAGAAGATAAATACAACTGTCTCTGAATATACAAGAGTAACAGTACAAAAGATGAGATATAGTCAGGCCCCGATCGTCAGGTGCTCACTAAAGTCTCGAATATGCCTAAAAGTTGCACGAGTCTCCAACGCGACCAACGGTGAAATCTCAACTAATAACTGCACCAAAAATATGAAGAAGTGTAGTATGAGCAACAAGACAACGGGTACTCAGTAGGAATCAAAGGATGACCCAGTGCAGAGAGATAACATATAAGTAATACATTATAGGAAAGTAAGCAAAAAAAAATACAGGGATCCACCTGAATCTAGTTATAAAACCGAAAAGAGAACAAATCAAACAACCAAGAAGGAACAATTAGCAGATTTAATCCAGGAAACCAACAATCCAAGTGCACTCAAAATAATATAATGTGATGGGATATGATTTGATGTATGAGTGCATGATGATATAAGCCCAGAAATACCTCGTGGGACTATGCATATATATATGAATAGTATAAGCCCAGAAATACCTCATCGGACTATGCATATAAGAGTAGTATAAGTCTGGATAAACCTCATGGACTATGCATATAAGAGTAGTATAAGCCCGAAAATACCTCATCGAACTATGCATATAAAAATAGGCACATAAAAGTGCATAATAGTATTATCCTGGAAATACCTCATCGGACTATGCGTATAAAAATAGGCACAGAAGAGTGCCTAATAGTATTAGCTCGGAAATACCTCATCGGACTATGCATGTAAAAATAGGCACATAAGAGTGTTAAAACTATTATGCACATAAGAGTGTTAAAAATAGTGTTATCCCTTTTCGTTCCAAAACCTGTGTTAAAACCTAGTAAAACTCTTTTAAAAATCTGAAATCCAGGAATCTCACAAAATCCTTAAGTTTCAAACCGAAAGTGTAATGACCCTTCCGGTTATTTCCACGTATACGTTTTCCTTGAACCGTTAGAGCTTGTTTGCAGCGGCCCCAAGTCACTTAAGGCTCATCAGGACCGGTATTTCGGTGTTGGGTCCATTTGTTTGGTCGCATTATAAGTTTTGAAGCCAAGCAAGTCGGCAAAAGTAATCGGAAGATCTTTAACAAATTTCCTGAACTTTGGGTAAAATGTCTCGGAGCTTTTCTCTCAATATATAAAGTTTTAGAAGTCCCCCAAAATACCAAATCGAAGGTCTACGAGTCTAGTTTCCAACGCATAAAACCTCACATCCAACTGATCTCGGAGTAAAAAGTTATGACTATTTTACCGCGGACTGTCTGGCAAAAAATGGGTTACGTATCGGGTCGCGAACCGGGTCGGGTTAAACTCGATTTAAGCCTCAACTTCACGTTTTAAAATGCCATTTCAGTTCCGAAACAGTGATCAAACATAAGGGAGGATCCCGAGAGAATTCTTGAGTATCAAAATCGTGCGTTGGTGAATTACGAGCCTAAGCTTAAGAATTTTATTAGCATCGTGTGTGTATTTGAAAATATTTTATTTAAAAGTTGAATTTGGTAAAAATTATATTATTATTGCCTTTTCAAAATATATTAAAGGTTTATGAAAAATATTTTGTTACGAGATAATTGTATATGTATTTATTTTATAAGGTTTTTATACACCATAATATTTTAACGGAGATAGTAAATTTAATTATGTTGAAAATTATTATTATAATATAGTAGGTTTTGTTTGATATAATTTTCTATGAATTATGGTATATTTAAAATATTATATTTATTTTACCACGAATTTATACAATACCCGAGTAGATATATATTGGGAAGTGAATATATGGGTTGCCACCTCCATTCCACGTGGAGGTGGAGGAAGTGGCCAGCAAGCTAAGGGTGAGAGGTGGCTGCCTAATGTACTATTGGTTGGCAGTACATATACATATGAATATTTTGCCCTTTAGCAAAAGGGATAGCTCCTGTACGCATTCTTTGTGCATATGCACATATATACTTACAGATTGTTGAAAAGTTTTGATGGGAAGAAAATGTTTTCACGTTTTATTTAATCTCCGAAAGAAAATCAATTATCGACGTCGAGTTATTCAAGCCCGAGTTCAAGTTTGATTTCGTTTCGGAGCTTCTTTTCGGAGAGGTTCAAGCTTGTCATCGGACGACAGGTAGGTTACGGTTTATTTTCCCTAGACTCCGCATATATAGGATAAAATTGTATTAATGGGCATCCTTGGGTTGGTTTATTAGGTTGGTACCACAGACCTCGACCTCTTTATTCATGTCCGCCTTCTTTTGTTCCTCCGTTGCTTGTAGTATTTGCCGATATATTTTATTTACCCTTGTGGTCCTGTGAGGCCTTGTTGACTCTGGAATATAGAAGGTGGGATTTTGGGAATGTCCGCGAGTCCCGGACATAGAATTATCCTTCTAGGCTGGTTATGCTTGCTGAGTAGCTGTGGGCCTGTGCAGGGTTGATAGGTTGATTGTGAGCTGCTGGGCAGCTATTGTGTTTGATCATACCATTTCCATGCATATAAAGAGGTTTTATCCATGTTTTACTATGGTTTTGGCTTCGGGCCTACTGGCACTATTTTCTAAACCTTGCATGGCCCGAGGGGCCCCGTTTTGATGGAAATAATTTGGAAATGGTTTGATTTAACTTGTGGATATTTCTGGATAAAAGAAAGTAAAATTATGTTTAAAATCATCAGTTTTACGATTATCGCTAGACTCAGCAGGGCTGGGGTGCTAGTTGAGTTTTCTTGTTACTTGAGATGATTTTTAGCCTCGGTCGGACCGAGCACCTGAGATGACTTTTTACTGTTTAGACCCGGTTATTCCCGAGCACCCTTGGAGGGGTTTTTGAGACATTTTCCTAATACTTTAGTCATGGACAGGGTCTGGGCATTGCATACTCGAGACTGGGTCTCTATCCTGATATCGGACTTGCTTCCGGACGACATGTTCTGATACTGAGTTTTAGTATGGGGTCTGGGACCTCCATGGACCTTGCCATCCGGGCCAGGGGCTATAGGCTGCGTGTGCCGGAGGAGGGGTATACGATGGAGTAGAGGCATACGGGCAGTGTCCTTCCATGGAACCTACCTGCTGGGCCGGATCGGCGCCGGAGGAGGTACATACAGAGATACCATGGCACTTGAGATCTTCATGCATCATATCATTCATTGTTTGAGGCTCCACCCTTATTTGTTGTTTGTTGATTGTACGCTCCAGTAGTATGTGATGCCGGAGGGTTTGTTTTCACTTGTTTGTGTTCCTCGGTTGTATGGGCGGCCGGGGGACTATAGGTATACTTTTGCTATTTACTTACAGAATTGTTCCCTGTTGTGGTTAAGTATGAAATTGGTTACTGCTAGACTGTTAGTTTCTGGATTTGAGATTGATATGATTAGTTGAGTTGATTCATGTCTCTGAGCATGCCTATCATTACTCTTTCTCTCTTCTTCTTACACTTGAGGTTACCGGTATACCGTCCATTTCGTAAACTTATTATGTATACACTGTTATTGCAAGGACCCCAGGTGCGTTATTTCTTACTTTCACCTGTGCCTATGGTGTGTATATTCTGCTTACTAGCCTCATCTGTGGTTCTGTTGATTTCCCTCTGGGCTAGTTCCTGTGTACCTTTCGTTGATTCTGTGACTACTTGCTTCTATTCTGTCTATTACTGCGCTTTTATCTTATATGTGCCCAGTCGGCCTATGATACCTACTGGGTACCTTATGCTTCGCATTTGGTGCTCACCCCTACCCCCTGCATCTTTGGGTGCAGATCCTAGCGTGGGCCATCACCGTTAGATCATTGTGATTCGTGTTTGGAGATCTGTTGGGGACTACTTCAGACTGAAGGTGAGCTCTTGGCGATTGGAGCTTAGCTTTAGTTTATCATTTGCTTCATGTACTCTATTACCATTCAGAGACATCTGTATATATTGTTTGGATCGTTTTCACTCCATGTATGTAGTTTTGGCTCTATACTATGATACCAGGTCTTGGGGTTTGGTTTAGTTTCCGCATATGTATATATTTATAGTCCTTTTATCTGTTCTCTTCGTCTTATTCCCTTATTTGTTAGATAGTAGTCCATTACTAACTGTTCTGGGCTACGGGGATTGGTTCACCTACCGGGGGTTGTAGGTGCCATCATGACCGAGAAATTGGGTTGTGACAACTTGGTATCAGAGCTTTAGGTTCACCAGTGTCATCGGTATAGGAGCCAATGTCTAGTAGAGTCCTGCGTATCAGGGCGGAGACGTCCGTACTCAATCTTTGGGAGGCTACAGTGGCATTTTAGGAAATTTGACTCTTTCATTGCTTCTGTGTCGTGTGTACAACCCTTGAAGTTTCTGGAGATCTCATTTATTCTACTTCATTCTTCCGTAGATGGTTCGTACGAGATCATCGGCATCATGCGGAGATGAGCCTCCCACTCCAGCACCTGCTCCAGCACCAGCTCCAGCACCAGCTCCAGCGCCAGCTCCAGCGCTAGCTCCAGTTCCAGCTCCAGTGCCCACTTCTGCGCCAGCTCCAGCCACAGCTTAGTCTCCAGATATTCAGGGGTTACTATTACAGCTTTTGGGTGTGATTGGAGAGCGGCCTTCTGAGGTAGCGCAAACATCCACTCAGGGGGCAGCCCTGGGTGCACAGAGCTTAGGAGCGCAGCCAGCTACTATGGCTCCCCGTGCGGAGGTCATTCCGGTCCCATCTGTTGCACAGCCTCTTGCTCCTCGCCCAGTTATGACAGAGTCGGAGCAGAAGGCGTTGGGTAGGTTTTTGAGGTTAGCACCTCCGAGGTTTGCTGGTACTTCTTGACAGGATCCACATGACTTTATTACTACCTGTGAGGAGATGTTGCATCATTTGGGTTTGTTGGAGACTCACGGGGTTAGTTATACTACCTATCAGTTGGAGGGCCCAGCGAAGTTATGGTGGAGGGCCCAGGTTGCTTGTAGACCACCGTCGTCACCTCCTTTGACCTGGTCTGAGTTTTATGAGGCCTTTATGGCCAAGTTCCTACCCTAGAGTGATCGGGAGCGTCGCAGGGAGCAATTTACTCACCTTGTACAGGGATCTACGACTATCTCGGAGTATGAGACCCGTTTCCATCAGCTAGCACCGTTCGGAGCTATGATCATTCCTACCGAGGCTGATAGGATTCGCAGATTTGTATAGGTTTTGAGGCCAGAGATCAGGCAGCTAGCTGAGATATTGATTGCCAGTGGTCGGTCATTCCAGGCTATTGTAGACTATGCCCGCACTGTGGAGGACTTACAGCGACATGATCAGGGGTCCAGAGAGAAGAGGCCTCGACATCAGGGTGTCTTTAGTGGTTCCAGATATGGTGGTAGAGGTCCTGGCCAGTGGAGCCGGAGTTATCAGCCACAGCAGTACCAGGGTCAGTCCAGCTGACCGGTTCAGGCTTCCCTTCAGACTTTCGGTAGTACCCAATTCGAGCAGGGTCAGAACAGCCATCAGGGCTATGGCGGCCAATCTTTGAGGGGTACAATTTCTGGGGCATCAGGCCATGGTGGTTATGCGGGATCTGCTGGTTCATCTCGACTGAGTAGGCCATCAGGGGCTTGTTTTATTTGTGGTGCGATAGGTCATTTTGCTAGAGATTGCCCTCAGCAGGGTACAGTTCAGTTGGCCGAGCCTTTACGGGTAGTTCAACCCCCGGCCAGAGGGGGTGGTCGTCAGAGTAGAGGTGGTGTGCCACACGGCAGAGTAGGTGGTAGGGATGGCAGTCGGGCGGGTGGAGGTCGTCGTCAGTTTTACGCTGTCCCTAGGAGACCAGAGGCAGAGGCCTCAGATGCTGTGATTACAGGTATGATTTCTGTGTGCCATCAGTCTGCTATGGCTTTATTTGATCCTTAATCCACTTGTTCATATGTATCTGCCTACTTTGTGCCTTGTTTGGGGTTGGCTAGTGAGCCATTATCTATTCCTGTTTCTTTTTGGACCCCAGTAGGAGATTCTTTAGTAGTGGATCGGATTGTGAGATCCTGTATGTTATCTGTTGGTGATTCAGAGACTTGGGGTGATTTGATGATCCTTGATATGCTAGATTTTGATGTGATACTGGGCATGGACGGGTTATCCCCTCACCGTGTGGTTTTGGATTGTTATGCCAATACAATTACCATAGCTGTGCCCGGTGTATCCCCGGTTGTGTGGCAGGGTTCTGTTAGTCATGCACCATCTGGGATCATCTCTTGTCTTCGAGCTAGGAAGTTGATTTCCCATGGGTGTTTAGCTTATCTAGCATATGTACGAGATGTTAGTGCTGACCCTACTTCTCCTGAGTCTGTTCCTGTGGTTAGAGACTTCCTCGATGTGTTTCCTACTGACCTGCCAGGCCTTCCACCGGAGAGAGATATTGATTTCGCTATTGAGCTAGAGCCGGGCACTAGGCCTATTTCTATTTCTCCTTACCGTATGGCTCCTGCTGAGTTGAGGGAGCTTAAGGAGCAGCTCCAGGATCTGTTAGCTAAGGGGTTTATTAGACCTAGTATGTCACCGTGGAGTGCTCCTGTTCTCTTCGTGAAGAAGAAGGATGGGTCGATGCGCATGTGTATTGATTATCGGCAGCTGAATAGGGTGACAGTGAAGAATAGGTATCCGATGCCGAGGATTGATGATTTGTTTGACCAGCTTCAGGGTTCAGTCGTGTTTTCGAAGATTGATTTGAGGTCTGGCTACCATCAGTTGAGGATTAGGGCGGAGGACATCCCTAAGACAGCATTCAGGACACGCTATGGCCATTATGAGTTCCTGGTGATGTCTTTTGGGTTGACTAATGCCCCCGCAGCCTTTATGAACTTGATGCACAGGGTTCTTGGCCCGTATTTGGACTCATTTGTGATAGTTTTTATAGATGACATCTTGGTATACTCGCGTAGTAGAGATGAGCATGAGCAACACTTGAGGGTTATACTCCAGGCTTTGAGAGATCATCGGCTTTATGCCAAGTTCTCAAAGTGTGAGTTTTGGCTTGAGTCAATTGCATTCCTAGGGCACGTGGTGTCTAAGGATGGGATTAGGGTTGATCCGGGAAAGACTTCAGCGATTTGTGAGTGGCCTAGACCTACTACTGTTACTAAGGTTCGCAGCTTTATTGGGTTAGCGGGTTACTACAGACGGTTCGTTGAGGGATTTTCTTCCATAGCAACACCCTTGACTATGCTGACTAGGAAGGATGTCCCATTTCAGTGGTCGGATCAGTGTGAGGATAGCTTCCAGAGGCTTAAGGCCTTATTGACTTCAGCTCCAGCGTTGACTTTGCCGGTTGAGGGTCAGAGCTTCTCCGTGTATTCTGATGCTTCTGGGGTTGGTCTTGGTTGTGTGTTGATGCAGCAGGGTTGAGTAATAGCATATGCGTCGAGACAGCTGAAGGTTCACGAGCGCAACTACCCCACTCATGACTTAGAGTTGGCGGTGGTAGTTTTCGCGCTCAAGATCTGGAGGCATTACCTATATGGAGTTCACTGTGAGATCTTCACCGATCACCGTAGTCTTCAGTATATCACGAGTCAGCGAGAGTTGAACTCGAGACAGAGGAGATGGGTCGAGTTACTGAAGGACTATGACTTTACTATTCTGTATCATCAGGGAAAGGCAAACGTGGTAGCGGATGCCTTGAGTCGGAAGGCAGTGAGTATGGGTAGCCTAGCTTCTCTTTCAGTTTCAGAGCGGCCGTTGGCCTTGGACATTCAGTCGTTGGCTAACCGTCTGGTTAGTCTTGACTTGTCGGATCCTAGCAGAGTTCTCGCCAGTGTTGAGGTTCGTTCTACTTTGGTTGATCAGATTTAGAGCCGTCAGTTTGAGGATCAGCAGTTGAGTGACATTCGTGACCGGGTTGTTCAGGGTGAGATCAGTCGGGCTACTCTAGATTCAGATGGGGTTCTGAGGTTTGATAGTCGCCTATGTGTTCCGAGGATTAGTGATTTGATTCAGTTGATACTTCATGAGGTACATTGTACTAGATACTCCATTCACCCTGGCACAACAAAGATGTATAGGGACTTGAGATAGCTTTACTGGTGGAGTTGTATGAAGCGAGATATAGCGGAGTTTGTATCTCGGTGCTTGAACTGTTAGCAGGTTAAGTTCGAGCACATGAGACCTGGTGGTTTGATGCAGCGACTTCCCATTCCTGAGTGGAAGTGGGAAGGGATTACTATGGACTTTGTTGTTGGGTTGCCTCGTACTTCTCATGGGTTTGATTTCATATGGGTGATTGTTGATAGGCTGACTAAGTCAGCACATTTCTTGCCAGTTCAGACTTCTTATGGTGCAGAGAGGTTAGCTCAGATCTACCTTCGTGAGATTGTTCGGTTGCACGGGGTCCCAGCTTCTATCATTTCAGACCACGGCACTCAGTTCACATCTCAGTTCTGGAGGGCTATTCAGCGAGATTTGGGTACAGAGGTTCATCTTAGTACCGCTTTCCACCCTCAGACAGATGCCAGTCAAAGAGGACCATTCAGATTTTGGAGGACATGCTTCGAGCATGTGTTCTTGACTTTGGAGGTTCTTGGGATCAGTTTGTTCCTTTGGCAGAGTTTACTTAAAATAACAGCTTCCATTCGAGTATCGGGATGGCACCTTTTGAGGCTTTGTATGGAAGGCGTTGCAGATCACCGGTAGGTTGGTTTGATGGTTTTAGTGCTGGGCCACAGAGCACAGATTTTCTTCGAGATTCCTTAGACCGAGTTTGAGTGATTCGGGACAGACTTTGGGCAGCTCAGAGCAGGCAGAAGAGTTATGCTGATCGTAGGCTTCGTGCCTTAGAGTTTAGTGTTGGTGACTCGGTGTTTCTCCGTGTATCACCTATGAAGGGCGTGATGAGATTTGGTAGGCGGGGTAAGCTTAGCCCGAGGTACATTGGGCCGTTTAAGATTCTTCAGAGGGTTGGTGGCGTTGCCTATCAGCTAGCCTTGCCTCCGATGTTTTTGGCTATACATACTGTATTTCACGTTTCGATGTTGGGTCGGTATGTCCCAGATGAGTCTCATGTGTTGCAGTGGGATTCAGTTTAGTTGGGTGAGGATTTAGCCTTTGTTGAGGAACCGACAGCTATTTTGGCCAGAGATGTCAGGAGATTGAGGTCTCGAGAGATCCCGGTTGTTAAGGTTCAGTGGAGGCGCCGTCCAGTCGAGGAGGCTACCTGGGAGACTGAGAGAGATATGCGGGATCAGTATCCGCAGCTATTTTAGCCTTCAGGTACCCCCTTGACCTTGACTTTCGAGGACGAAAGTCCTTTTTAGTAGTGGATGATGTAATGACCCTTCCGGTTATTTCCACGTATACGTTTTCCTTGAATCGTTAGAGCTTGTTTGCAGCGGCCCCAAGTCACTTAAGGCTCGTCAGGACCGGTATTTCGGTGTTGGGTCCATTTGTTTGGTCGCATTATAAGTTTTGAAGCCAAGCAAGTCGGCAAAAGTAATCGGAAGATCTTTAACAAATTTCCTGAACTTTGGGTAAAATGTCTCTGGGCTTTTCTCTCAATATATAAAGAGTTAGAAGTCCCCCGAAATACCAAATCGAAGGTCTACGAGTCTAGTTTCCAACGCACAAAACCTCACATCCAACTGATCTCGGAGTAAAAAGTTATGACTGTTTTACCGCGGACTGTCTGGCAGAAAATGGGTTACGTACCGGGTCGCGAACCGGGTCGGGTTAAACTCGATTTAAGCCTCAACTTCACGTTTTAAAACGCCATTTCAGTTCCGAAATAGTGATAAAACATAAGGGAGGATCCCGAGAGAATTCTTGAGTATCAAAATTGTGCGTTGGCGAATTACGAGCCTAAGCCTAAGAACTTTATTAGCATCGTGCGTGTATTTGAAAATATTTTATTTAAAAGTTGAATTTGGTAAAAATTATATTATTATTACCTTTTCAAAATATTTTAAAGGTTTATGAAAAATATTTTGTTACGAGATAATTGTATATGTATTTATTTTATAAGGTTTTTATACACCGTAATATTTTAACGGAGATAGTAAATTTAATTATGTTGAAAATTATTATTTTAATATAGTAGGTTTTGTTTGAAATAATTTTCTATGAATTATGGCATATTTAAAATATTATATTTATTTTACCACGAATTTATGCAATACCCGAGTAGATATATATTGGGAAGTGAATATATGGGTTGCCACCTCCATTCCACGTGGAGGTGGAGGAAGTGGCCAGCAAGCTAAGGGTGAGAGGTGGCTGCCTAATGTACTATTGGTTGGCAGTACATATACATATGTATATTTTGCCCTTTAGCAAAAGGGATAGCTCCTGTACGCATTCTTTGTGCATATGCACATATATACTTACAGATTGTTGAAAAGTTATGATGGGAAGAAAATGTTTTCACGTTTTATTTAATCTCCGAAAGAAAATCAATTATCGACGTCGAGTTATTCAAGCCCGAGTTCAAGTTTGATTTCGTTTCGGAGCTTCTTTTCGGAGAGGTTCGAGCTTGTCATCGGACGACAGGTAGGTTACGGTTTATTTTCCCTAGACTCCGCATATATAGAATAAAATTGTATTAATGGGCATCCTTGGGTTGGTTTATTAGGTTGGTACCACAGACCTCGACCGCTTATTTCATGTCCGCCTACTTTTGTTCCTCCGTTGCTTGTAGTATTTGCCGTTATATTTTATTTACCCTTGTGGTCCTGTGAGGCCTTGTTGACTCTGGAACATAGAAGGTGGGATTTTGGGAATGTCCGCGAGTCCCGGGCATAGAATTATCCTTCTAGGCTGGTTATGCTTGCTGAGTAGCTGTGGGCCTGTGCAGGGTCGATAGGTTGATTGTGAGCTACTGGGCAGCTATTGTGTGTGATCATACCATTTCCATGCATATAAAGAGGTTTTATCCATGTTTTACTATGGTTTTTGCTTCGGGCCTACTGGCACTATTTTCTAAACCTTGCATGGCCCGGGGGGCCCGTTTGATGGAAATAATTTGGAAATAGTTTGATTTAACTTGTGGATATTTCTGGATAAAAGAAAGTAAAATTATGTTTAAAATCATCAGTTTTACGATTATCGCTAGACTCGGCAGGGCCGGGGTGCTAGTTGAGTTTTCTTGTTACTTGAGAAGATTTTTAGCCTCGGTCGGACCGAGCACCTGAGATGACTTTTTACTGTTTAGACCCGGTTATTCCCGGGCACCCTTGGAGGAGTTTTTGAGACATTTTCCTACTACTTTAGTTCTGGACAGGGTCTGGGCATTGCATACTCGAGACTGGGTCTCTATCCTGATACCGGACTTCCTTCCGGACGACATGTTCTGATACTGAGTTTTAGTATGGGGTCTGGGACCTCCATGGACCTTGCCATCCGGGCCAGGGGCTATGGGCTGCGTGTGCCGGAGGAGGGGTATACGGTGGAGTAGAGGTATACGGGCAGTGTCCTTCCATGGAACCTACCTGCTGGGCCGGATCGACGCCGGAGGAGGTACATACAGAGATACCATTTACTGAGATCTTCATTGCCAATCATTATCATTCATGTTTGAGGCCCACCCTTGTTATGTTGTTTGTTGATGTACGCTCCAGGTAGTATGGGATGCCTGAGGTTTGTTTCACTTGTTTTGTGTTCCTCGGGTTTTAATGGGCGGACGGGGGGACTGTAGGTAGGATTTGCTATTTACTTACAGAATTGTTCCCTGTATTTACTTACAGAATTGTTCCCTGTTGCGGTTAAGTATGAAATTGGTTACTGCTAGACTGTTAGTTTCTGGATTTGAGGTTGATATGATTAGTTGAGTTGATTCATGTCTCTGAGCATGCCTATCATTACTCCTTCTCTCTTCTTCTTACACTTGAGGTTACCGGTATACCGTCCATTTCGTAAACTTATTTGTATACACTGTTGTTGCAAGGACCCCAGGTGCGTTATTTCTTACTTTCACCTGTGCCTATGGTGTGTATATTCTGCTTACTAGCCTCATATGTGGTTCTGTTGATTTCCCTCTGGGCTAGTTCCTGTGTACCTTTCGTTAATTTCTGTGACTGCTTGCTTCTATTCTGTCTGTTACTACGCTTTTATCTTATATGTGCCCAGTCGGCCTATGATACCTACTGGGTACCTTATGCTTCGCATTTGGTGCTCACCCTACCCCCCTGCATCTTTGGGTGCAGATCCTAGCGTGGGCCATCGCCGTTAGATCGCTGTGATTCGTGCTTGGAGATCTGTTGGGGACTACTTCAGACTGAGGGTGAGCTCTTGGCGATCGGAGATTAGCTTTAGTTTATCTTTTGCTTCATGTACTCTATTACCATTCAGAGACATCTGTATATATTGTTTGGATCGTTTGCACTCCATGTCTGTAGTTTTGGCTCTATACTATGATACCAGGTCTTGGGGTTTGGTTTAGTTTCCGCATATGTATATATTTATAGTCCTTTTATCTGTTCTCTTCGTCTTGTTCTCTTATTTGTTAGATAGTAGTCCATTACTAACTGTTTTGGACTACGGGGATTGGTTCACCTACCGGGGGTTGTAGGTGCCATCATGACCGAGAAATTGGGTCGTGACAGAAAGCCTCGAAAACATTTCCGTACTGTGCCGCAGGTATATAAATGCAATAGACATGCAATGTCCCAAAATCACAGAATATATCACACAACAAGTCAATTCAGGACAAAGCATCCTTCAACTAAGAAACACTAACCTGGAGCTCCGTCCAACTCCAAGCTATGGCCTCCGGCCCATAATTTACACACAACCAATAAAAGCCATAAAGAATGGAAAGATACCATGAAATCAACTACGAGCATCTACTCTACCTCTAAAACCTCCTAAAAGCATACTAAGGATTTTACGCTAGCCACTGTGATACTACAAGCTCTTAGACTACGGATGACAGTAATATTTCTAAACTATAATCCAAAATGGCCAATTTAAATCAATGAACAAGATTTAAGCCTAAGTCTACCTAAAGTCAAACCTAACATTCCGGTAACATATAAATATATAAAATCTATCTAACTCAGTCTAGGAAGTAAACCATATCCTACAAAAAAGGTTGAGCCCGCGCGCACAATCTAATCCACAAGACCAGAGCTTATCTCTCCCGAGAAGTATCCGCAATTTGCCCCACTATCAAAACTAGGATCTACACGTTAACACGAGACTAACGATACCCATAATGCCATAAACATACCCGAGATGAAATACGGGTCACAAACAGGCCTATGGGCCCCCCAACCCAAAACTGGAAACGAAAAACACACATGTGTTCCCTTCAATCCTGGGAGCGCATGCTCAAAAATTGATCGGAAATGGGAAACAATTTGGGGCTCAAAACAGCCCGCTCAAGTCAAGAATTAAGGATGGAATTTCAAGAATTAATTCCAGAAATTTATCAAAGAGACTTACCACCACGAGAAGACGAGCTAAGGAAATGTGAACTCCGAATCCTTGATTATGCAAAGCTCAATAAGGAAGATTATTCAAGGAATTCCACGCTTTAGTAACCAACAACAATGGTGGATTTAAAGAAACCAAGAGACGAAAAGGGTCGGGGAAGAAGACTTACCAATCGTCGAGGAACCACGGATTATCGAGGAACAACGATTTGCCGAGGTTGGGGAATGATTTGGAGCAGTTTTGGGAGAGCTTTATGTGACTTAGAGGTGTGGGAGGTGAGAAAACGTGGCTGGAAACACGAAGGGATCAGCTTAAATAGCTTCTGGAAATTACCCTTCGCGAACGCGGCCAAGGCATCGCCTTCGGGAAGAGTAAAAATGGTGGTTGGACAAATGGAATTCGCGAACACGGTCAGCCCTCCGCGAACGCGAAGAACAAAGATGGGGTGGCTGAAAATTTCTCTTCGCGAATGAGGCCACCCCTCCGCGAACACGATGAACAAAAATCCCCATGACAACAACCAGCTGTCAACAACAGATTTTCACACTTTGGGTCCCCGGAAATGCATCTGGGGTCCCACGAACATAAATGACCAGAGCTACTTGACTAGAAACGGCATTCCAGATCCAATGGAATGAATGAAAATCCCATCAGAGATAGATTTAACGAAAACTGGGACCCACTCCCAAAAGGAACCTTTAGCCAACTATTTTAAAAATGGAACCCAATGGCCGAAAACAAGTTCGGAAGCCTCGGGACCCAAACCAATGATCCCCTAGCCTAAACTCGATGTTCCAAAGCTAACGGCGCTGATGGAATTTTCATCCGAGGCAGTCTTCTCCAAATGTTGACTAAAGTCAACCAAACCAGCCCAACTGGCCTGAAAACACAGAACGAGAGATAATTCCAAGTTGAGAGCTCCCGGATCCCGACCAAAGGTCTCTCCAAACTAAAGTACATGCTCCGGAGCTAACAGAACTATCGAAATTCAATTCCGAGCACGTTTACCAAGAATGTTGACCAAAGTCAATGATTTCAAAAGCCTAAGGATCTAAAACAAGGAATGGATAAAAGGAAAAAAAAATGGCCCAGGCACCGAACTACCAGTCCCTGCAAGCCATAAATGACTTGGGGCTGCTATAGGCAAGCTCTAACGGTACAAGAAAGACGAACACGCGTAAATGACCGGGAGGGTCATTACATCATCCACTACTAAAAAGACTTTAGTCCCCAGAAGTAAGGAAAGAAGGGAGACTAGAGATTTAAGAATAGTGGATACACAGCTCGCACTACTCTCACGGACAACTCGGGTAGCCTCCTCGACCAGACAGCACCCAACAGAACCAACGAAAGCAATCAAGCCTAAACTCCTTAGTAGGCAAGTTAGAATCCAAACTCAAATTTTAAAATACCAAGGGTCTGCCAACCCAAACTAAACCTCGAGAATCTCAACCAGAAAGAACCGACCCAACACCAAAACCAGAGAAGTAAGGAAATCAACACACAGACTTGAACCTTCGAAACCACAACCAGGTGTGCCCAAAAATCCAACAACCAAAACTCTAACTCATGAACCCGCCGATTCCATCAAAACCTTTATTCTGAACCGAATCCTTTTGTACCATAAATAGGAAGCTTCAAACAAGTCGAACTCTCAAAGCACCCTCGAAGCATCAATAGACACCGGAGATCCGTAATTCTCGCTCATACTCCACCACGAACGAAGTCACCCTTTATACTAAAGTTCTATCAAGGTCAAGCTATAGTCTACTAACTTCTGCCATCCAAGATAAAAACCCGTAGTAGGTCCTTGAAAACTGGAGTCACCTGAACCAACTGACCATCAAGCAACTGACGAACACTCTTGCTAATATCAAACTCAATAACTGAACCCGACTGATCAGCCCATCTGAACCCGATTGAAATTTTTCACACCATGGTTAGGAAGGCATATACGAAAACCTTATGTTGGCGGAGAACTTTCAAACTGTAGAACGAAACAAAACTCCCTAAATCAGACCAAATCTGAATCAACTAGAAGTAAAGGAACCAGGGCAACCTGCCCAGTAGACCCAAACCAAAACCAAGATCCTGCAAGTAGTGTGGTAAGCCTACCATGAAGTTCATAGTTATTAGCTAAGCTCCAAACTCTAAGAAGTACTGTTGCTACTCTGAATACTCGAACACCATTTTGATTTGAGTCATCTTACCAAGCTCACCTCGGGAAGAAGTCCATCATGCCATGAATATCAAGGGAAAACACCTCGAAGGCAAAGGAAAAGGTTACTGGGGTCCAAAGTTTCCATTTAGCCATAGAAATTTGCATTTAACTTCAACTCATCCCTTTGGCTCGAATCAACTGCTCTACAAGATCTGCACATAACCAACCACTTCGAAGCATATATCATACCTAACTGCTCATCCATACTGGCCGAGTCTAATCGACACTGGAACTCCACATAAATAACAACCCCAGAAGAATCAATTAATCGAGCTTTCAAATTCTTGGAATACAAAGTCGACCACCAACCTCAAGGTACCATTAGGACCCAAAATAGCCTCACTAGTCTTAGTCTGCACAATCTGACCACGTATAACACACCACCGCTAATTCCCAAACTTACGCTGCTGAATCTGCTCAACCAAGGTGGAATGGACCTCGCACTGACAAGAACACTGCTGAAATCTGGAATGTCTAGCCTGATCTACTAGTTAGCCAAGGACGAGATGTCCCAGTATAACTACCATTCCAAAACCAATATAGAGAAGCCAAGTTGCCCGCACCCATTACCTTCTGGCACAAGGGTGCCGTAACCAAGGAGAAGCTCCCACAAACCATATTTTGTAACCTGCCAACCCAAAATTTTGAAACCTAATTTCTATTTTACTGACCACTGCCTCTGTCGAACCCATATGCTGCCAATGAACCCTTAGGAACCGAAGTCAACCAGGCTTTGAATATGCAAGTTTCCCAATCCGTAGATGCTATTGATCCTCGAACAATCGAAGGGAAAGCCACCGCAATCCATTGTCGGTTAAATCAAGTCACCAATACACAACCCAAAGCAACCCTCAATCGTCACCTTAGTCAGCTACTAGAACACAACTCAACCACGATGCTGCAGTCAACACTCGACCCAAAATGCTAAAGTCCAACACTCGACCACGGTGGCACAATCAAAACTCAACCAGAGCCACATGGTCAAAACAATTTCCAACTGGGACTGTGGAAAACAAAGAGACAACACAACAGGACAAGGAACTAAAGGAAACCAAACCATGCTCGCTAGCATAACCAATACCTCACAACTTAAGGCAAAAGCTCGAACTCTAGCACTGCTACCGGTAACACCAAACCAATACAAGGATTTCTAGCAAATGCTAAATAACATCCTAGGTAACAACAATCTAGGACCGCACCGCTAGGAAAGGAAGACTCCAACCCAGTCGAGAACCAAGATGAGCTGGGAACAAGACTTACCAGAATAGACTAACAAGAACTACCTACAAGATACAACTCTGGGTAAACAACTATCAAGGATAAGTCTCCCCCATCAACTACTAAGGAATAATCTACCACGAAAATACACGCATAAACACTACACTTAAATAGTCGAACAACTAACCAAGCAGCAGGTAGGCATAAAAGCAAATCTACAAAAGAGGGTACAGAAGCACACACGAACAATACTACCACTATCTAAAGGAAAAACAAAACCTTACCTAGAGCAATGATATCAGAAACCTCTACCCCTAGCCCACCAAGAGGGGCATCAAACTGATGAGATCTAACTTGGGACTGAGAAGTCAAAGATGAAAGCTCGACCCTCCCTCGCTAGGGACAATTTCGAACATAGAGACCAACAACTCAACAACCGTAGCAATCCAAGGAAACCTCACTCTGATGCACGGTGCCTTACAACTCTTGATGAATATCTGAACCACCTAGCTAAAATCCATCACTCACCATCCGGGGACACCCCTACTACCATGTGCACTGCCTCTAGCTGGTGATGTTGGAGCCTTGGGTGCCAGAACCATCTGATCACGTCGCCTAGGGTGTTGTACTGAAGGGCACCCTCTAGCACAGTGGCCTATCTCACCACATTTAAAACAACCCCAGTCGACCATGCTCCGCTGTAAAGACCTGGCTAAATCTGAATGACTACCATGAACTGTGGGACCTGAATGAGTACCTCGTGAAGCTGGAACACAAAGAGGGTGGAACTCTCTGAATCTCAGACAAGTCCTAGAAAAGTGTCCCTGCTTACCACAAGTATAACAACCTCTACTAGAGGAACCTCTATGAGAGAATTCGGCTAAACTTGATGGGCCACCACGACCTACATACTCTGAGTGCAAACCCCAAAAGTTGCCCTGACAGTGACGCCACTTACCGCTACCTCCATATGCCTCATGACACAAACCCTCAATAGCCCAAGCATGATCGACCACCTGAAGAAATGTAGTCCCAACTGTAACCAAGTGCTCGGTCGACATTCGGAGTGGTGAAATCAACCCTTCAACAAAGTCCTGAACTCTGTCAAACTCTATAGGCACAGTCCTAGCAGTACTCCTAACCATCTCATGAAATCTCGCCTCATAGTCCAATACCGACATGCAACCCTGCCGAAAAATTGGAAGCTTAACACTAGCTGAAGCACCGCTCATAGAACCGGGTACTGGAACACCCACTGGAGGCCTCAGATTCCTAGCCATAGTGTCCTAAAGAACTGGGGTAGCCATGAATCCAATCAGAGGCTGGGCTGATCCCACAACCCTTATCTGATGCGATAAACTCTCACTCTGAAGTCTTGGTGCTGATGGAAGCACTGAAGCATCAGGCACAGAAGACTCGACACCAACAACTGTCGAACTCATCTTAGGAATCTGAGAAGGAATGAAACAACTAAAGTTTAGAAGTCAGTAGAGCCAGGAACGCACGATAAGGATCCAAAAAGATGGAACTTTTCCTAACAATGCCCTGTAGACTCCCACAGATAGGATACGGACGTCATCATACCAATTCTCGAGACTCAACGTAGGCACTTGCTTTCTATACCATGACACCGGTGAATCTAGAGCTCTGATACCAACTATCACGACCCGATTTCTCAGGTCATGATGGCATCTACAACCCTCTAGTAGGGGAACCAATCCCCGTAGCCCAGAACGGTTAGTAATGGGCTACTACCTAACAACTATGCATAATAAGAAGAAATTAGCGGAAGCACAAAGTAAATCTAGGAAAAAGCGGAATCAATAACCCAAAATATATACATAAAGAAACTACACCAACCCCAACACTTGGTATCAGTAGTACAAAACTTCTAATAGAATACAAGTGCTAGAAGTAACAGAAGATAAGTACAACTGTCTCCGAATATACAAGAGTAACAGTACAAAAGATGAGATATAGTCAGGCCTTGATCGTCAGGTGCTCACCATAGTCTCGAATATCCCCAAAAGCTGCATGAGTCTCCAGCGCGACCAATGATGAGACATCAACTAATAACTACACCAAAAAGATGCAGAAGTGCAGTATGAGCACCAAGATAATGGTTACTCAGTAGGAATCATAGGCCGACCGAGTGCAGATAGATAATATATAAGTAATACATTATAGGAAAGTAAGCAAAAAAAATATAGGGATCCACCTGAATCTAGTTATAAAACCAAAACGAGAACAAATCAAACAACCAAGAAGGAATAATTAACAGAATCTATCCAGGAAACCAACAATCCAAGTGCACTCAAAACAATGCAATGCGATGGGATATGATGTGATGTATGAGTGCATAATGATATAAGACAGGAAATACCTCATTGGACTATGCATATATATATGAATAGAATAATCTCAGAAATACCTCATCGGACTATGCATATAAGAGTAGTATAATCCCAGAAATACCTCATTAGACCATGCATATAAGAGTAGTATAAGCCTGGAAATACCTTATTGGACTATGCATATAAAAATAGGCACATCAGAGTGCATAATAGTATTATCCCGGAAATACCTCATCGGACTATGCATATAAAAATAGGCACATAAAAGTGCATAATAGTATTAGCCCAGAAATACCTCATCGGACTATCTGTGTAAAAATAGGCACATAAGAGTGCATATAAAAATAGGTATAGTGGAGAAAAAATCCGGGAATACCTCTCGGACCGGCATGAAAGTAGTGTTATCCCTTTCCGTTCCAAAACCAGTGTTAAAACCCAATAAAACTCATTTAAAAATCTGAAATCCAGGAATATCACAAAATCCTCAAGTATCAAATCGAAAGCCTCAAAAACATTTCCTTACTGTGCCGCAGGTATATAAATGCAATATGACATGCAATATCCCAAAATCACAGAATATATCACACCACAAGTCAATTCAGGGTAAAGCATCCTTCAAACAAGAAATACTGACCTGGAGCTTCATTCAACTCCAAGCTATGACCTCGGGCCCATAATTTACACACAACCAGTAAAAGCCAGAAAGAATGGAAAGATACCATGAAAACAAATACAAGCATCTACTCTACCTCTAAAACCTCCTAAAATCATACTAAGGATTATACGCTAGCCACTGTGATACTACAAGCTCTTAGACTAAGGATGACAGTAATATTTCTAAACTATAATCCGAAATGGCCAATTTAAATCAATGAACATGATTTAATCCAAAGTCTACCTAAAGTCCAACCTAACATTTTGGTAACATTTAAATATATAAAATCTAACTAACTTAGTCTAGGAAGTAACCCATAACCTATCGAAAAAGCCGAGCACGCGCGCACAATCTAATCCACAAGACCGGAGATTATCTCCCCCGAGAACTATCTGCAATCTGCCCCACTATCAAAACAAGGATCTACATGTTAACACTAGACTAACGATACACATAATGCCATAAACATACCCAGGTCAAAATCTGGGTCACAAATGGGCCCGTGGGCCACCCAACTCGAATCCAGAAATGAAAAACACATATGTGTTCCTTACAATCCCGGGAGCGCATGCTCAAAAATTGATTGGAAAAATGCAACAATTTGGGGGTCAAAACAGCCCTCTCAAGTCAAGAATTAAGGATGGAATTTCAAGAATTAATCCGGAAATTAATCAAAGAGAATTACCACCACGAGAAGACGAGCTAAGGAAGCGAGAACTCTGAATCCTTGATCATGCAAAGATCAATAAGGAAGATTCATCAAGGAATTCCAAGCTTTAGGGACCAACAACAATGGTGGATTTAAAGAAAACAAGAGAAGAAAAGGGTCGGGGAAGAAGACTTACCAATCATCGAGGAATAACGAATTATCGAGGAACAACGATTTCCCGAGGTTGGGGAATGATTTGGAGCAGTTTTGGGACAACTTTATGTGACTTAGAGGTGTGGGACTTGAGAAAAAGTGGCTGGAAACACGAAGGGGTCAGCTTAAATAGCTGTTGGAAATTACCCTTGGTGAACGCGGCCTAGGCGTCTCCTTCGCGAAGAGTATAAAGGGTGGCTGGACACATGGCCTCCAAGAACACCGCCAGCCCTTTACGAATGTGAAGAACAAAAATGGGGTGGCTTGAAATTGCTCTTCGCGAATGCGTCCACCCCTCTACGAACGCGATGAACAAAAAGTCCCATGACAGCAACCAATTATCAATGGCAGATTTTCACACTTTGGGTCCCCTGGAACGCATCCAGGGTCCCGCGAATACAAATGACCAGAGCTACTTGACTAGAAACGACATTTCAGATCCAATGGAATTTATGGAAATCCCATCGGAGATCCATTTCACAAAATATGGGACCCACTCCCAAAATCAACCTTTAGCCAACTATTTCCAAAATGAAACCCAATGGCCAAAAACAAGTCTGGAAGACTCAAGCCCCGAACCAATGGTCCCCCTAGCCTAAAATCGATGTTTTAAGCTAACGACATTGACGTAATTTTCATCCAATGTTGTCTTCTCCAAATGTTGACCAAAGTCAACCAAACCATCCCAACTGGCCTAAAAACACAGAATGAGAGAGAACTCTAAGTTGAAGAGCTCTAAGATCCCGACCAAAGGTCTTGCTAGACCAAATTCCATGCTCTGGAGCTAACAGAACTGTCAAAATTCAATTTTGAGCATGTTCACCAGGAATGTTGACCGAAGTTAATGATTTTAAAAGCCTAAGGCTCTAAAACAAGGAATGGCCAAAAGGACCAAACAAATGGCTCGGGCACCAAACTACTGGTCCCAGCAAGCCATAAATGACTTGGGGATACTATAGGCAAGCTCTAACGGTACAAAAAAGGCAAACCCGCGTAAATAACCAGGAAGGTCATTACATCCTTAAAATCTAGAGACTCATCCAACTGAACACAATCCCACTGAAGCACGTGAGACTCATCCAAAATATATCATCGCAGCATAGAAACATGAAAAACTGGATGAACATCGAAAAGAACAGAAAGCAAGCCCAACTCATAAGCAACCTCCCCAATATGATGAAAGATTTTAAGTGGCCCAGTAAACCTAGGAATGATCTTTCCTTTTATCCCAATGTCATCACGCCCTTCATGTGCGACACCCAAAGGAACACACTCTCACCAACCATGAAATCTAAGTCTCAAACTCCCCGATCAGAATAACTCTTCTGCCTACTCTGGGCAGTGCAAAGTCTCTCCTAAATGACTCAAACTCTATACATCGAATCAAAAAGAAAATCAGTACCCCATGGTCTAACCTCAAAGGCATCAAACCAACCCATAAGAAATCTGCACTTCCTACCATACAAAGCCTCTAACAGAGCCATCTGAATACTAGAATGGTAACTATTATTGTAAGTGAACCCTGCCAAGAACAAGAACTGGTCCCACTAACCTCCAAATTTAATAACATAGGCCCGCAATATATCTTCCAGAACCTGAGTAGTATACTCTGACTGACTATCAATCTGTGAATGAAAAGAAGTGTAATGCTCAACTCTACTACCAGCTCTCTCTGAATAGATATACAAAAACACAAAGTAAACTGAGTTCTACAGTCAAAAATGATGGAATTGGCACCCTATGCAAATAGAGAAACTCACAGATTTAAATCTGAGACAACTTCTAAGAATTGTAGAAAGTCTGAACCAGCAAAAAGTGAGCAGACTTTGTTACCCTATCCATGATGACCTAAATAGCATCAAATCACGCAAAGTACATGGAAAACTAACTACAAAGTCCATAGCTATATGTTCCCATTTCCACTGCAAAATGGGTAGCATTTAAGTCAATCCACCTTGTCTCTAGTGCTCAAACTTCACCTGCTGATAGTTCAAGAACTTACACACGAAATCTGAAATATCCTTCTTTATCCCACACCTCCAGTAGTGCTGCCTCAAGCCACGATACATCTTAGCTTCCCTAGGATGAATAGAATACCGGGTACAATGATCCTCCTCTAAGATCAATCTAACTAGGTCACCAACTCTAGGAACACAGATACGACCCTCAATCCTCAGAACACTCTCTGAATCTATGGTCGCCTTCCTAGTCTCACTACTCAGCACCTTCTCATGAATGATCCTCAACCTTGCATCATAAAACTGTTATGCCTGAATCTTCTCTAACAAGGAAGATCTAGCCCCAACACAAGTAAAAATATGTCCCTGCTTGAAAATATTAAATCTAACCAATATGTTAGCCAAGGACTAGAAGTCTGAAGCTAAAGGTTTCTTCTATAGTGCTAAGAAAGCCAAGATACCCATACTCATTGCCTTCCAGCTCAAGGCATCCACTACCATATTAGCCTTGCCTAGATGATAAAGAATGGAGATGTCATAGTCCTCTAGTAGCTCAAACCACCTGCGCTACCTCAAATTTAGATCCTTTTGGCTGAAGATGTACTTAAGACTGTAATGGTCAGTGAAGATCTCACAATCCATGCAATACAAAAATAATGCCTCAAAATCATCAATGAAAAGACTACCACTGCTTAATCCAAGTCATGAGTGGGTTAGTTCCTCTCGTGAACCCTCATCTATCTGGAAGCATAATCAATAACTCGGCCATGCTGCATCAACACACAACAAAAACTAACACCAGAAACATCATAATACACTGTAAACCCCTGGCCCTCAACTGGTAAAGTAAGAATCGGAGCTGAAGTCAATAAGTCCTTGAGCTTTAAAAAGCTTGCCTCACACTCATCTAACAACTGGAAGGGAACATTATTCTGAGTTGATCTAGTCATAGAAGATGTTATAGAAGAAAAACCCTCCATAAACCATCTATAGTAACCTGCAACCCCAATAAAATTATGAACCTTCATAGGAGAAGTAGGCATATCCCAATCATGAATTGCCACAATCTTTTCCAGATCCACTATAATTTTATCCTTGGACACCACGTGCCCCAAAAATTTGACAGACTCAAGCCAAAACTCACACTTAGTGAATTTGGCTTATAACTGATGGTCTCGCAAGGTTTGAAGTACAACTCTCAGATGTTGCTCATGATCCTCTCTACTCCTTGAATATACAAAAATGTCACTGATTAACACAGTCACAAAGGAATCCAGGTAGGCTTTAATCACACAGTTCATCAACTCCATAGAAGTTGCTTAGGCATTAGTCAACCAAAAAAGGTAGACTAGGAACTCATATTGGCCGTATCGAGTCCTAAATGTAGTCTTTGGGATGTCCATAGTCTTAATTCTTAACTGGTGATATCCGGACCTTATGTTAATCTTATAGAACATCGCTAAACTATGTAGTTGGTCAAATAGATCAACAATAGGCGGCATTAGATGTTTGTTCTTAATTGTCACTTATTCAACTGTATGTAGTCAATACAGATACATATGGATCTGTCCTTCTTCTTCACAAACAAAACAGGAGTACCCTATGGAGACACATTAGGACTGATAAAACCTTTTCTCAATAGATACAAGAGCTGATCCTTAAGCTCCCTCAACTTAGTTGGTTCCATCTGATCTGTTAGAATAGAAATGGTTTGAGTTCCTAGATCAACATCGATGGAAAAGTCAGTATCATGATTAGGAGAAAGGCCCGGTAGATCAGAAGGAAACATATCTGAATACTTCCAAACCACAGGTACTGACTTAAGTAAAGATGTGGCAGCACTAGTATTATGGACGTAAGCATGACAGACTAAGCACCCCTTCCTAATAAACTGCGAGGCACTCAGGAATGATATAAATCCTCTCGGCATATGGCTATTAGAACCCTGCAATACTATAGGATGGATACCAGGAATTCATAGAGTAATGGTCTTGGCAAAGAAATCCAAGACCGCATGGTAGGGACACAACTAATCCATGTCTAAAATCACGTTAAAATCTACCATATATAGAAAAATCATGTCTACCCATATGTCATACCTTAAGATAGTCACCACACAAGCTCGGTCCAGATGATCAACTACCAAAGAAAATCCTACTAGGGTAGCTACACATAAAGGCACAGGTAATAACTCGCAAGTAGACTCTAGTTGCGTAGCATAATAAGCAGACACATAGAAAAATATAGACCCTATATCAAACAAAGCAGAAACTAACTGATGACCAATAGAGATCGTACTTGTGATGATAAAATCTGTAGCCTCAGCCTTTAGATGGCCTGGAAATGCATAATATGGCTCCGACACCATGACCAACTGATCTACCAGACTGAGGACTGCCTCTAGTACCTTGGGGACCACTCCTACTACTCTGTGCACTACCTCTGGCCAGTCGTGTTGGAGCCCTGGGGGCCTGAACCATCTGATCAGGCTGCCTACAGTGCTACACTGAAGGACGCTCCCTAGCAAAGTGGTTGAACTAGTCACACTCATAACAAGCCCGCCCAACCATACCATGGTCTATGAAAACCCAGCTGAATAAGACTGACTACCATAGCCTATGGACCCATAACAAATACCTCAGAAAGACTGAATCACACCCTGACTACTCTGACCCTCAACAAATTATTATACCACCTGAATAGGCTGGCTCAACTAGAAACGTTATTGATTCTGACCCCTACCAAATTAGCATGTGCCATGTTTCTGTAAATCATTGTAACTACCCTAATGGTGGGGACTCTTATTGCTGCACCATTGGGCCTCACAAAGTACTCCCTTAATAGTGCTGGCATGATTCAAAACATTCAAGAATGACTAACCCAAAGCTACCATACCCTTTGTAGTCAGATTGCACTATAAAGTAAACCCTCAAATGAAGTGACACATCTTGTCGTGCTCAGTGGCCAGAGTCATGGTGACATACCTAGCCAACTCATGAAAGAGAACCTCATCCTCTGAAATAGACTTGGAGCCCTGCTCCAACTAGGATAACTAATCCATCGACCACTTTGTCAAGCTGCGTGGTACATACTTCTCTAGAAAAGTAGTGGAGCACTGCGCCCAAGTAAGTGGAGATGACTCGGCTTGCCTACAAGCTATACACGACCTCCACTGTTTCACTGGGACATCCAGCTAAAATATGGTGAAATATGCACTGTGCGACTCAACTAACACAACAATATGCTATCTCACTTAGCAAATATTAAGAAACTCGTGTGCATCCTCCCTAGGAGTACTTCAAAGCCTCCGCAGACCCAACCTAAGAAATCTACCAAGAATCTTCTTCTCTTTAGAAAACATAACGATCCCAACTGGAATAGGTGGAACAACTGTATGAACTAGCAACACCGATAATCGGGGAGCCGCAGTAGTAGGCTTCGATTCTGAATGTTGTGCCACTACCTGGGCTGAAGTATGTGCCTCATCTCTAATCTAAAAACTAATCAGAGTACCGGGTGAACTTGCTGGTTATGACATACCCTCGATAAATCCAAGCAAGCAAACAAATGTATCCTATAGCATTGGAGTAGCCACGAAACTTGCTAGATACAGGGCTGGCCCCATACTCTCCAACACATAGTTTTCCTCCTTAATCCGAATATCTAGCTTTGATGATGGCAATCTAGTTTGGGCCTAAGCTGGCGTTGTAGACTATCCCCTTCCTCAACCTTTGGATCAAGCTCTACCCCTTCCCTTAGTTAAGGCTCTGACTATAGGTTCTGGGGTCCCGTCCTCATCCATTGTTGATCTCGTCCGAACCATCTGAGAATGAGTGAAACAAAAGATACTTACAAGTTGATAGGGTCAAGGATGCATGATAAGGAATTAAACGATATGGAATCTTTCCTAGGAATGCCCTATAGCCTCTCGCAAATAGGATACAAACATCATCTTACTGATCAACGAGACGTTACTAGACATATTTCTCTTCTACTGGCAAGACCGGTGAACCTAGGGTTCTGATACCACTTTATCATGACCCAGAACTGGGCCATGCTGACGCCAACATAACCCCCCAGTAGGCAAGCCAACACAAGGATGCAGAAGTAAATAAAACAATATAAATAAGGGAAATGGAAGAGGAAACATAAGGAAATAGGGTCCAATGGTGTAGATCCATACAAACTGTAATAAATATACAAAAATGGCCTTAATGTGACTGAGAAAGCAATATATACATAAAAAACAACCCTAGATCTGGTGTTACCAGTACAAGAGCATCTAAAGTATGGAGTAATTGTACAACAAGTACTGTCTATCAAAAATACAAAATATAGATAGAAAGATAGATGGAAAGTAGTAAAAGTCTTCAAAATATTGGGAGCTCACCACGATCTGAACAACAGCTAGATACGAACGACATGAGGATAAATTAGGGTGTCTCGTACTAGGTGTTGTATCAAAAAAAGATATAGCGTGCAGTATGAGTACCAAAATAATGGGTACCTAGTAGGCATCATAGGCCGAATGATCTCAGAAAGATAATATACAATAAAAACTATAGAAAAGTAAGCTAACTACAAGGATCCACCTAAATCTAGTTATCAACAGAAAATCAAACCATTTATCTGATGGTGAAGATAATAATGAGAGACAGGTAAATAAATCCAAGTACACATAGATGATCCAATGCAATGCGTTATGATATGATATGATGTGTAGTATGGCCAATGCAAAAAAGTAAAACCCAGTATCTGGTACCCTGGGCACCCAAAATGAACTTCGAGCTCATTAACATATGCATAAAAATAAAATCCAAATACGTGCACCTCGAGCCACCTGGAATCGTACCTCAGTCTCATCAATAGGAAAGTAAAAGTACATAAAGGCTTTAGAAATGTCCCTCGTACCATCATAACAATAATACTTCCCTTTATTTTTGAAAACCAGTGGTTATGTAAAATTCCGAGTTTGAACCACAAATCTCGTGTTTCTTTCTTTTCTGAAACAAATAATAATGTAGTGCAATAATGAGATATGATGTCATGTGCAGAAAATATCAATTCAACTAGGGTAAAGCACCCTCCAAAAAAAACACTGACCTGACACTTCGTCCAGTCCACGCCATGAACTTTGACCTACAGATACACAAATTGTAATGACCCTTTTAGTCATTACGCATTTTTGCCTTTCTTGTACTGATAAAGCTTGCTTGTAGAGGCCCCAAGTCATTTATGGCTTGCTGGGACCAGTGGTTTTATGCTCTGGGAGTTCGTTTGGTCTTTATGGCCGTTTCTCTATTTTAGAGCTAAGTCTCAAGATTTGAGTTATCAAAATTGTGTGATGATGATTTGCGATCGTATGACCTCGACTGAACTTTTGAGAAGGTAAACACTGATTCGAGGTGTCGTATGACCCTAACCTTCATCCCATATCAAAGGTTTGCGAGCCTAAATTTGCAAATTTTATTAACATCGTGCGTATTCAAAATTATTTAATTTGAAAGTCGAGTTTGGTAAAAAGTTTTATCGAGTTTGGTAAAAAGTTTTACTTTTCTAAAAATATTTTAAATATTTATGAAAAAAAAAAAGAAATACTTTTGTTACAATATATTTGTGTACATATTTATTTTATAAGAGTTTTATAAGTTATTAATATTTTTAACGGAGATAGTAAACTTAGTTATGTTAAAAATTATTATTATAATATAGTAGGTTTTGTTTGAAATAATTTTCTATTAATTATGATATATTAAACAAGTTATATTTATTTTACTATGAACCTATGCAATACCCGAGTACATACATAACGGGATAGAAATATTTGTGGTATTGACACCTCCACTCCACGTGGAGGTGGATGGAAGGGACAACACGTTTTTTTAACCAATTGTGAGGCTGCCACCTTGCTACTTATGTAGCACTTGCATTTGGCTTAGTGGGAATTAAATGTTCAACTCTACCTACATATATCTTTCTGCCAATTTCAAGAGAAATAAAAACATTTCAAACATTTCAATTGGGTTCCAATATTTGCCTTCAACAATTGTACTTCACACAAATGTATATAATAGTTGTTGCTACTATTTTACTTAGTACGTTGCTGATGTTTAGGGGAGAAAATGTTTTAATGCACTATTTGGGTTTCAAAAACAAAAAATCTTTTATTTGCGTAAAGTTATTCAAATCCAAATTTAAGTTGGATTTTGTTTTGGAGCTTCCTAGAGCAGTTCGAGCCTAGGCAACGCCATTCCCGCAGCTATTCATTGGACGACAGGTAGGTTATGGCTTCCCCTATATGGAATCTATGTATATACGCTACAACTGCATTAATTAACATCCTTGGGTGGGTTGTTTTAGGTTGGTACCACAGACCTTGACCACTCTGTCATGATTCGTCCATTTTCTTCCTCCATTTTGTGTAGTATTCTTAGTAGTTTATATTATTACCCTTGTGGTACTGTGTAGCCTTGTATTGACTTTGGAACATAGATAGTGGGTTATTTGGAGGATGTCTGCGAGTCCCGGACATAGAGATTATCCTTTTAGGCTGGTTATGTCTGATGAGTAGCTGCTGGACCTGTACAGGGCTGATAGGAATTGTTGTGAGCCGTTGGCTAATTTATATTTGTGTGCAAGCATATCATCCATGAAAAAGGTTTTCCCATGCATGTTTTACTATGATTTTGGCTGCGAGCCACCATAGATGGTTTTTTCTAAACTTGCATGGCCCCGGGACCCCCTTTTTGGTACTATTGATGATAGAAAAGGGGATTTTTAGATGTTTTTGCACTGATTTTATTACTGATAGTAGTCTCTGTGGTATAACACCCCGTACCTTTCAAAACCTATGTGACTAAGTAAATATCGACGAAGGTATTTGAGCTCGAGATTGTAAAGGGGTACTTTGGCCTAGAATTTGAAATGGTCAAATGTATATAAGTTTTAAGTTAAATTATAAGGAGGAGGGTTTTGAAAATGAGATAAAACAAGTGAGGTACTTTCTCGACTTATCTAAGCTCTTAGGTGACAAGTAGGTGCATCACCTACCTACGCTAACGAACTAAGTTCCGAGGGCCGATTACGGGCAGCAACACCATGGATTATTAGACCTAATGGTAGCCCAAATGACGCTTAAAGTTGGCCCATCAAAGCACAACCAAATCTGGCCCAAACTACTACAAAAGTTAGCCACCAATATTGACCACATTTTGACCCAAGAGAAGCCCAAAATCAGCCCCAAAACTTAACCCTTTTGAGGCCCAAGCAAAGGGTAATTTAGGCCCAAGTTTCTTGACCCATTTTGGCCCAAATATACTCAAAAAGTCGGCCAAAAAGGTCCCTTTATATAGGGCTTTTGCTGATCAATGTTCATCACAAAAAACTGGAAAATTCTCTCTTATCTCATTTCCTTTTTGGCAGCCCTTCTTTCCCTTTAGGGTTCTAAGAAGACCAAGATTAATTGAAGCTTAAGGTGAGTTAAACAACTTGTTATCTTGGTATTAATCTACTACATATATCTAGGATATCCTATGGTAAGAAAGACATGAACTATGGCAGCCCCTTTCTTATGATTTAACACATGGAAATGGTGTAACAATTAAGAGATTTCTTCTTCTCTTGTTGGTGTATGTGTAGGGGGTACTTAAGCTTTTAAAGCATCAATAAAAAGAGGATAAAAACACACCTTCAAGTGTGGTAAGTACTCTGCCCATAATAATATTTTTTGGATTGAAGTTCGGATGAACAATTGTTGTTGAATTGTTGTTAAGAACTCACGGGACGGCGATCGGAAGCCGTGAGTTCAATGTGTTGCTATTGTATTTCGGCATGGTGGGTTGTGTAGGGGATGTTTGATGTGTTTTGTATTATTGGAGGCAGTAGGTTGGGGTGTGTGTGTTGTGTATTGGATAAGGGGAGGAAGGTGTGACGATACACCTTTAATTAATGCAAAATACGTAAATCTGCCCGGGAAATGTTTAGCTACTGTTTTGGGAATGTTGCAGCAGGTTTAAGAGCTAATATTAGCTTCATTATACCCTTGTGTTGTAGATTAACTTAATAAGGGAAAGTCCAAGTTGTGGTAAGCGCAATCTTCGGAAAGAACGAGGTATGTTAAGGCTTCTTTTTTCCTTATCGGCATGAATCTAGAAATAGAACTCTAAATTTCCGGAAGAAGGAATTTGAGTATTTTGTTGTAAGAGAGCTGATTTGGTAAATCAACAAGTCTTAAGGAACTAATTTATACATTATGGTGATTCAAGTCGCCTTCTTATAAAAATCTGATTCTTTTTGCACGAAATGTAAGTTATCCTTTTGTCAAGTTTCTTCTTTGTATTGTGATCTCTAATCAAGCTTTAGAAAGTATACAATGAAAGTTAGAAAGTCAAATCCCCATTTATATGTGTTTGGTATGTTGATTCAAACACCTAGTAAGCCAAGGCTAAAGAAGTTATCTAAATGAACCTTCATAAATAACAATAATAGCTTTGAAGGTCAATCTAGTAATACACTTATTATGTGTGGTTTGCGTGTTAGTGTGCACCGAGGTGCTACTGCCATATTGAGGCTATTATATACATAGTGTGCACCGAGGTGCTACTGCCATATTGAGGCCATTATACACATAGTGTGCACCGAGGTGCTACTGCCATATGAGGCCATTATATACATAGTGTGCGCCGAGGCGCTACTGCCATATTGAGGCTATTAAATATAGGGTGCGCTGAGGCGCTGTTGTGGTTCAGTGTGGGTTATAAAGAGTGAGTTGCAGCGTGAGTTAATGCATGTGTTGTGTTCTAAAAAGAATAAAGGAGAAAGAGCTTAACGAGTCTTACCAATTATAGTTTACAAGTTTCATATTTTATCTTGTTCAGATTTACTACTTGCGACTTGCTTTTATGCTTCTACCTTACATGCCAGTACATTATTGTCGTACTGACGCCCCATTGCCTGGGGGCGCTGCATTCATGCCTGCAGGTCCAGACAGAAACCCAGATAGACCGCTTCAGTAGGAGTTGCGGAGTTCAGCCATTTTGGTAAGCTCCATTCTTCCTGGAGCTGACGAGTCAGAGGTCTAGCTTATATTTTGACCAGGTTATGTATATGTACAACTTATGGGTAGTCCAGGGCCCTGTCCTGGATATGAGATATTTTACTTACTCCTAGAGGCTTGTAGACGTGTATATGTACATCAGTGTTGGGTATGGCCCTTGTCGGCCTTGTTATTAGCTATCTACTATGATAATAGCCTTGTCGGCCTTGAGTTGCTTACCTACTATTGAGCTTTCAGTGTTTCAAATTGCTATTCTTAGAGACCTTGTCGGTCTCAGACCCCCAGCAGGTTCAATAGAGATACACTCTATTTTGACACCCTCAACCTTTTGGGGCTCCGGGTGTCGGTCATGCCTCCCATGGTTTGGGGCGTGACAAACTTGGTATCAGAGCACGTCGAATCCCAGGGAGTCTACAAGCCGTGTCTAGTAGAGTCTTGCTTATGGGTGTGTTGTGCACCATACCTATAATCATGAGGCTACAGGACATTTAGGAATTGTTATCCTTCTTTCATTTGCTAGATCGTGCAATAGAGCGAGGTCATAAGATGTTTGAAGTCTAATTCATGTTTTTCTCTTCCTTGTTTACAGAAATGCCTGTGACTAGACAAATGAGTAGCCGACGGGTTGGCACGGATACGGGGGAAGGTACTAGTCGTTCCCTGCCTATCCGATTGGATAGATTTGAGGCTCAAAGTGAATCACCGACACCAGAGATCCCAGTTTATCAAGTACCTGATGAGACTAGAGGGGATCCAGTACCCCTGACCCCACCTGCTCCAGTGGCATCTGAGATAGCTAGAGACGAACCAGCACATGTAGCTCCTCCACCTGAAGCAGAGGACCAGGACATCAGGAGTGCTGTTCGATTATTGACCCAGATGGTAGCCACACAACAACAACAAATTGGGGCATCAACGAGTGTTAGGTCAGGTGGCTCAGAAAGTTCTAGGGCTCGAGAGGTTATCAGCCTAAGTCCTCCTATATTTACAGGCTCTGACCCACGTGAGGATCCTCAGGAGTTTATTGATCAAACTTATCGAGTACTTCGAGTCATGCATGCAACAGTAGTGGAGGCAGTGGAGTTTGCATCTTTCAGGTTACGAGATGTGGCCATTTTATGGTTCGAGGCTTGGGATCGGTCTAGGGGATCAAATGCACCCCAGCTGAATGGGAGGAATTTTCAGAGGCCTTCCTAGCTCACTATCTTCCACAGGAGGTTCGAGAGGCTAGACTTGATCAATTTCTAGCCCTTAGGCAGGGCAATATGAATGTTCGACAGTACAGCCTCAAGTTTAATTCATTAGCCAGGTACGCCCCTGATATTGTGAGTACGATGAGAGCTAGAGTTCATCGATATGTGCGTGGCCTTAAGGATGAATTGATTAAGGGATTAACAATAGCAGCCACACAAGAGGATATGAATATTTCTAAGATACAGGCTATTGCTCAGACTGCAGAGGATCTTGAAGTACAAATTGGAGATAACCAAAGCCGAGAAAGGGATCAGAATAAGAGGGCTAGATCTACTGGGTCCTATGTAGAGCCACGACGTAATGTTAGGCCACATTTTAATAGGCGATCACCCCACCCTACTAGTGGTGCCCCATATCAGTTGCAAAGGCAGAGGTATGATCGTTTTTCTCAGGCTGGACCAGGCCACAGTTCAGGTGCATCCAGTTCCTATCGCCAGGGGCATTCAGGTCAGATGAGGCCACCTTTGCCACCTTGTGTTCAGTGCGGTAGGAATCATCCTGTGATATGTCGCCTGGGTTTAGATACTTGTTATTCATGTGGGCATCCTGGTCACTTTATGCGAGACTGTCCGAGTAGAGGTAGGGGTGAGATGTCCCAGCCTACAGGGTCGATGGCATCTTTTTCATCTACTATTCGTCCCCCTAGGACAGGCCAATAGGATACTGCAGGTCGTGGTAGAGGTAGAGGAGGAGGAGGAGCATCCAGTTCAGGCAGTGGTCAGAATCGCACTTATGCTCTAGCCGGTCGCCAGGACTTGGAATCGTCACCTAATGTTGTTACAGGTACATTGACTATTTTTACTCATGCTGTTCATGCACTTATAGATCCTGGATCTACTCTTTCATATGTTACCCCGCTCGTTGCTGGTAAGTTGGGGGCAGGCCCTGAGTTGTTGCCTAGACCCTTTGTTGTATCTACGCCGGTTGGTGAATCTATTATAGCTAGACGAGTTTATCGAGATTGTGCAGTGTGGATTTATGACCGCCTCACTTCAGCTGATCTAATCGAATTAGATATGATTGACTTCGATGTCATTATGGGCATGGACTGGTTAGCTGCATGTTATGCTAATATCGATTGTAGAAATAAGGTTGTCAAATTCCATTTTCCGAAAGAGACAATCCTAGAGTGGAAAGGTAATGCTGTCACGCCAAGGGGTAGGTTTATTTCCTACTTTAAGGCCCAGAAAATGATTTCTAAAGGCTATATTTATCATTTAGTCCGAGTAAGAAGCACAGAGGATGGACCAGCGACTCTTCAATCGATTCCCGTGGTGAGTCAGTTTCTAGATGTATTCCCGGATGAGCTTCCAGGAATCCCTCCAGAAAGGGAAATTGAGTTTGCCATTGACCTACTCCCAGATACTCAGCCAATATAAATTCCCCCTTACAGGATGGCTCCTGCAGAATTAAGAGAGTTAAAGGAACAGTTAAAGGATCTACTCGAAAAAGGTTTCATTAGGCCTAGTACATCGCCATGGGGCGCACCTGTTTTGTTTGTTCGTAAGAAGGATGGGTCCTTGAGAATGTGTATCGATTACCGACAACTGAACAAAGTTACAATCAAGAATAAGTATCCGCTTCCAAGGATTGATGACCTTTTTGATCAGTTGCAAGGCGCCAAATGTTTTCCAAAGATTGACTTGCGGTCGGGGTATCACCAGTTACGTGTTAAAGGGGTAGATGTTCCAAAAACAGCCTTTAGGACAAGGTATGGCCACTTTGAATTTCTAGTAATGTCTTTTGGGCTTACTAATGCCCCAGCAGCTTTTATGGACCTAATGAATCGGGTATTCAAGCCATTCCTAGATGTATTCGTGATCGTATTTATTGACGATATCCTGATTTACTCGCGGTCCAAAGCCGAACATGCTGATTATTTACGTGCAGTATTGCAAACACTTCAGAATCATAAATTATATGCGAAGTTCTCCAAATGTGAGTTTTGGTTGACTTCAGTGGCTTTTCTTGGCCATATAATTACAGACGAAGGTATTAGAGTTGACGGCCAAAATATTGAAGAAGTAAAGAATTGGCCAAGGCCCTTGAATGCTACAGAGATCCATAGTTTTTTGGGCTTAGCAGGTTATTACCGGAGGTTTTTGGAAGGATTTTCTTCTATATCTGCACCATTGACAAAGTTGACTCATAAAACTGCCAAGTTCCAGTGGTCTGATGCATGTGAGCAGAGTTTTCAGGAGTTGAAGGACAGACTTACTTCAGTACCTGTCTTAACTCTGCCAGAGGGCACGGAAGGTTATGTTGTTTATTGTGATGCTTCAAGGATTGGGTTGGGCTGCGTTTTAATGCAACATGGTAAAGTTATTGCCTATGCCTCGAGACAACTAAGAAAGCACGAACAAAATTACCCTACTCACGATCTTGAATTGGCAGCAGTTATATTTGCCTTGAAAATTTGGTGCCATTACTTGTTTGGAGTCCATGTAGACGTGTTTACGGACCACAAAAGTCTACAGTATTTATTCAAACAGAAGGATTTAAACCTAAGGCAAAGAAGATGGCTAGAGTTACTAAAGGATTATGACGTAGATATTTTGTACCATCCAGGGAAGGCCAATGTAGTGGCCGATGCACTTAGCCGCAAATCCATGGGAAGCTTGAGCCACGTGGAAAATACAAAGATTGAGATGACAAGAGAACTACATCAGTTAGCTAATTTGCAGGTTCGACTACTAGACCAAGGTAATGGAGGAGTTGTTATTCAAAGCACAGCGGAATCCTCACTTATGAAAGAGGTAAAGGAACAACAATATGATGATCCAGAATTAGTAAGATTGAGGGAGGAAATTCCACAACAGAAGCAACCACTAATAGAGCTTAAGGAAGATAGGGTTCTAAGATATCAAGGTCGTCTATGTGTACCTAACGTCGGGGAGCTTCGGGAGAAAATTTTGGCAGAAGTTCACTATTCTCGCTATTCAATCCATCCCGGAGCGACGAAGATCTATCATGATCTTCGACAGATTTATTGGTGGAATAATATGAAGAGAAATATTGCAGAGTTTGTAGCCCAATGCCCGAATTATTAACAGGTAAAAATTGAACACCAGAGACCCGGAGGTCTAACTCAAAGTATAGTGATACCTACCTGGAAATGGGAGGTGATCAACATGGACTTTATTATAGGCTTACCCCGTACTTATCGAAAGTATGATTCCATATGGGTGATTGTAGATAGATTTACAAAATCAGCTCACTTTTTGGGAGTCAGGACAACTTATACTGCTGAAGATTATGCCAAGTTGTATATTAGTGAAATAGTTCGACTTCATGGTGTCCCAATTTCCATTATTTCAGATACGGGTGCTCAGTTTACAGCAAATTTCTGGAGGTCTTTCCAGAGAGGCTTAGGTACTCAAATAAGTCTCAGTACAGCTTTCATCCACAGACAGATGGACAAGCTGAACGCACTATTCAAACACTCGAAGATATGCTTAGAGCTTGTGTACTAGATTTTAAAGGGAGTTGGGATGACCATTTGCCACTAATTGAGTTTGCCTATAATAATAGCTTCCATACAAGCATTCAAATGGCTCCTTATGAGGCTTTATACGGACGAAAGTGTAGATCACCGATTGGATGGTTTGAAATTGGAGAAGCAGGATTATTAGGGCCAGACCTAGTTAATCAGGAAATGGAGAAGGTGAAGCTAATCCGAGAAAGATTACTAACAGCCCAGAGTAGGCAAAAATCATATGCAGATGTGCGACGTCGGGATTTGGAATTTAATATTAGTGATTGGGTTTTCCTAAAGGTTTCGCCTATGAAAGGCGTTATGCGATTTGGTAAAAAGGGAAAGCTTAGTCCAAGATATATTGGACCATACAGGATCATTCGGAGGGTAGAAAAAGTGGCATATGAGCTAGATTTACCCACAGAAGTGGCATATCGATGCTATGAAGGTGCATAGGAGATCCTTCACGTATTATTCCTATCAAAGATGTTCAACTTTCTGAAGACTTTTCCTATAAGGAAGTACCAATTTCTATCCTAGATCGTCAAGTTAGGAAGCTCAGAACCAAAGAAGTAGCCTCAGTAAAGGTGTTATGGAGAAATAATAATATCGAGGAAATGACGTGGGAAGCCGAGGAAGAAATAAGGTATTTATGACTTGAAGATAGTATAGAGGTAATTCATATTCTTATGTTCTTGATACTCTTCCTACTATGCAAATATGATCAGGTTTGAACATGTGAAAATGATTACATTTAATTGTATATAGTTGTATCGCCCTGTGAGGCATCGTGCTGGACTTTTGCTGAGTTTCAGGTTTTTGGATAGTCCCAATTATAAAGGAAACTCTGTCGAAATTTCAAAAAAATCCTAAGGGACTAGAGCTCTATATGCATTACCCTCATTCGAGGACGAATGATTCTAAGGGGGGAAGGATATAACACCCCGTACCTTTCAAAACCTATGTGACTAAGTAAATATCGACGAAGGTATTTGAGCTCGAGATTGTGAAGGGGTACTTTGGCCTAGAATTTGAAATGGTCAAATATATATAAGTGTTAAGTTAAATTATAAGGATGAGGGTTTTGAAAATGATATAAAACAAGTGAGGTACTTGCTCGACTTATCTAAGCTCTTAGGTGACAAGTAGGTGCATCACCTACCTACGCTAACGAACTAAGTTCCGAGGGCCGATTATGGGCAGCAACACCATGGATTATTAGACCTAATGGTAGCCCAAATGAAGCTTAAAGTTGGCCCATCAAAGCACAACCAAATCTGGCCCAAACAACTACAAAAGTTAGCCACCAATATTGACCACATTTTGACCCAAGAGAAGCCCAAAATCAGCCACAAAACTTAACCCTTTTGAGGCCCAAGCAAAGGGTAATTTTGGCCCAAGTTTCTTGACCCATTTTTGCCCAAATATACTCAAAAAAGTCGGCCAAAAAGGTCCCTTTATACAGACCTTTTGTTGATCAATATTGATCACAAAAAGCTGGAAAAATTCTCTCTTATCTCCTTTCCTTTTGGCAGCCCTTCTCTCTCTTTAGGGTTCTAAGAAGATCAAGATTCATTCAAGCTTAAGGTGAGTTAAAAAACTTGTTATCTTGGTATTAATCTACTACATATAGCTAGGATATCCTATGGTAAGAAAGACATGAACTATGGCAGCCCCTTTCTTAAGATTTAACTTATAGAAATTGTGTAACAATTAAGAGATTTCTTCTTCTCTTGTTGGTGTATGTGTAGGGGTACTTAAGCTTTTCAAGGCATAAATAAAAAGAGGATAAAACACACCTTCAAGTGTGATTAACTTAATAAAGGAAAGCCCAAGTTCTGGTAAGCACAATCTTCGAAAGGAACGAGGTATGTTAAGACTTCTTTATTCCTTATCGGCATGAATCTAGAAATAGAACTCTAAATCTCTGAAAGAAGGAATTTGAGTATTATGTTGTAAGAGAGCTGATTTGGTAACTCAAAAAGTCTTAAGGAACTAAGTTATACATTATGGTGATTCAAGTTGCCTTCTTATAAAAATCTGATTCTTTTAGCACGAAACGTAAGTTATCCTTTTGTCAAGTTTCTTCTTTGTATTGTGATCCCTAATTAAGCTTTAGAAAGTATATAATTAAAGTTAGCAAGTCAAATCCCCATTTATATGTGTTTGGTATGTTGAGTCCAACACCTAGTAAGCCAAGGCTAAAGAAGTTATCTAAATGAACCTTCATAAATAACAAGAATAGCTTTGAAGGTCAATCTAGTAATACACTTATTATGCGTGGTTTGCGTGTTAGTGTGCACCGAGGTGCTACTGCCATATTGAGGCTATTATATACATAGTGTGCACCGAGGTGCTACTGCTATATTGAGGCTATTATATACATAGTGTGCACCGAGGTGCTACTGCCATATTGAGGCCATTATATACATAGTGTGCACCAAGGTGCTACTACCATATTGAGGCCATTATATACATAGTGTGCGCCGAGGCGCTACTGCCATATTGAGGCTATTATAAATAGGGTGCACCGAGGCTCTATTGTGGTTCAGCGTGGGTTATAAAGAGTGAGTTGCGGTGTGAGTTAATGCATGTGTTGTATTCTAAAAAGAATAAAGGAGAAAGATCTTAACGAGTCTTACCAATTACAGTTTACAAGTTTCATATTATATCTTGTTCAGATTTACTACTTGCGACTTGCTTTTATGTTTCTACCTTACATGCCAGTACATTATTGTCGTACTGACGTCCCCATTACCTGGGGGCGCTGCATTCATGCTTGCAGGTCCAGACAGAAACCCAGATAGACCTCTTCAGTAGGAGTTGCAGAGTTCAGCCATTTTGGTAAGCTCCATTCTTCCTGGAGCTGACGAGTCAGAGGTCTAGCTTATATTTTGACCAGGTTATGTATATGTACAGCTTATGGGTAATCCAGGGCCCTGTCCTGGATATGAGATATTTTACTTACTCCTAGAGGCTTGTAGACGTGTATATGTACATCAGTGTTGGGTATGGCCTTGTCGGCCTTGTTATTAGCTATCTACTATGATAATAGCCTTGTCGGCCTTGAGTTGTTTACCTACTATTGAGCTTTCAGTGTTTAAAATTGTTATTCTTAGAGACCTTGTCGGTCTCAGACTCCCAGCAAGTTCAATAGAGATACACTCTATTTTGGCACCCTCGGCCTTTTGGGGCTCCGGGTGTCGGTCATGCCTCCCATGGTTTGGGGCGTGACATATAACTTGTTAAAAGATACGTTTAAATTGTATCAGTGAAATCATGGACCCTAGAAAAAAAATATACCAATAAAATTAAAGGAAAAAATTGCGAATTGTGATTTAAATGCAGTATTAGTATGGAGTGTAAATAGGCATGAATCTTGATATGTTATGTAATTTTTTTTATAAAATAACTCAAATTAATGAAATTGGTACCCATAGCTTATATTCATGGTTTAGGCTAAAAGATCGATATTTCATAACCTTAAATTTTATTCGTTGAAATAGTTGTACAAATTCAAATTTTCCCTCTCTTTTAAAGAACTTTATCTAATTAAATTTTTTCAAATCTCTAAAATCATTTCCCCAGATCTCTCTATCACTATAACTGAATCTTTATGTTCAAATTGATAATACTTTTTAAAGGTGTTTTAATGGGTAAATTTCATAGTGATTTTTCTTGAAAATCCAAATTAATCGGGGGAAGGCAGCATGCACCGAAGAATGTTGTCAATTTTTTATCTATTCATATAGATGAGAACTTTGATTTTGATTGGGTGATATAAGATTTTGTTGAGAATATTTTAAGGAGCTTGAATATCAATTTTGAAAGTGTTTGGGGATGATTTGAGGCATATTTGAACTGAATTCCATATTGAAAACGACAATATTTGTGTATCTCTCACTGTACCACGTGTATATTCCAAAATATATTAGTATATGCCCCACTAAATATTTATTTATCTCTTGTATACAGATTTGTATTATAATATATATATATATATATATATATATCATATACACATATCGTAGTGACATTTATGAAAATTTGTACATATAAAATAAATTGATATATGTAGTATATAACATGTTATACATGCGGAATAATGCATTTTTAGGCATGATTTTTTACTCCAAACTAGTTCAAATTACATCTAAATCTCCTTCAAAAAAAATTATATAGCACTATTCAAGTGTTTCCAACCAATTTCAGGCATACTCACTCACACATGTTTAATTTAATAATGAAAATAATGAGAAAAATAAAGACGAGAGAAAAAAAAGAAGAAAAATCGGATACGTTAATGTTTTACAGTTTTTTTTAATGAAATTCTTATAATTGTTAATTTCAAAATATGTATGTTGGTACTCGGTTGGCGAAGTTTGTCAGTGCTTGAACCAAATTCTCTCTGTTATCGACTTTTCTTCAAATTAAAACAGAGCTTTTCATTTTTGTGCATATTTGAAATAATAGATACGTTACTATTTTTAAGAAATGTGTATTCTGAAATGTGAAATAAGAAAATATTGACTCAAGCAGTATTTAGAATCGTATATAGATGTCAATATCCCCCAATAATAGGATAGCATAACACTTAAGATTGTTTGGTGTGAGGTATAAGGTATAATAATCTCGGAATAAAATACAGAATTATTTTATCCTGTGTTTGATTAAAGGTATTAGTTAGTCTCGAGATTATTTATCTCACCATTTATACCATAGTAATGGAATAAATTATCCTATATACATGGTGAAATAACTAATTTCGAAATAGCTAATTTCAAAATTAATTATTCTGAAATAACTTATTCCCAACCAAATGACCCCTTAGATTGATAGCATTTGTCTACTTTTGAGAATTGAACGGGTGATGCAAGGTGATTTGTTAAAGAAAGAAAATCTCACACCATACAATGAAATAAGACTATTAATTATCATCTTTATAAATATTTTTAACTAATTGCCCAATATAACAAGACCTTTTAAAACATAGCAACTTAAAAAGAAGAAGGAAAAACTACATAATAGCCGAACATTCTTACCGTAATTATTAAATCTCTCTCTACTTTAAAATAATTATATAATCTCTCACTACTTAATACTAGATTTAATGTATTTGATAAAAAAATCATCGATATTTTTTTCTCTTTTCTCTTTCCTCCCCAGTGTTCTCCAAACTCCCAAAACTTTTTTTATTCTCCAATCTCTCTCCTTCTATTTCTCTCTTTCCCTTCCTCTTATCTCTCCTCTTCCCTCCGATCCGATCGATTAAATTTATATTTTTTGACAAATTTGATGCCCTCATTATGACGGTGACATTCAAATTTACGTTCTGAAGCGAATTCCTATTTTTGAATCTCCCTTCTCTCATTTGTCTCTTTTCCTTTCTCTCATCTCTCGTCTTCCCTTCAGATCCGACTGATCGAATTTATATTTTATGGTGAATTTGGTGCCCTTCTAACGATGGTGACAATGACAACAATGTCCGAATCTACATTTTTCAGCGAATTAGTGATATATGAATACATAGATCATATGAATCTAAATAAGCTTATGCACATATAGTCAGATATATGCTTTCAGATACATGTATGTGTATCTATATCTTCTTCTTCTTTCAAGTATGAATCAGACAAACAAATACACTAGATATATTGTGCACAAATACACTAGATTTATTAGATTTTTAATACCGAATACACTGGATGAAATTAATATCAGATACATTGGATGAAATTAATTTTTGGATATATTAGTGAAATTCTTATTGGATATATACTTTCACAAATACATGTAATTATGAAATTCAGATACACAGATATATGAAATTATGTATTTCATATTCACAGATATATTATATATCGATACACTAGATTTTTATACTAAATACACTAAGTGAAATTGACTTTTTGAATACGTTGGTGAAATTGATATTTTATACAACAGATACATGAAATTATGAATCTCATATACACATATACATGAAATTATGAATCGCACATACACATCACATAACTATATATTCGGATGCTTTTTAGTGGTAAAACGTGTAATTTAAAAAATTAGTATTTGAGAGAGTAATTAGCTCCTATACTGATGTGTCTTCTGTTGTTTTCCCTTAAAAAATATATATCCCTTGATTTTATGCTCTAAATTTGATAAAACTTATCCCCCCTAACTCTTTTTTCCTCTCTTACATTAGTTACATAAATTCTACATTTTTTATTTTTGAGAATGATGTTACATCAAGATTTCGATGTTATGGCAAAGCCAAACTTGCAAATCATGAAATAATGAGTTGTAAGTATTAAATCATATTTAACTTTGTAAGAAAGGTGGTTGCACAAAAAAAATAAGTGAAGTTAATGAATTTTTTTATATTTTTGAGCATGTCTAAACGATTCAAAACAATAACTTTCAGATGTGGATATTTTTTGATTTTGAGCTTTAAAATTTTCAATGAAGGTCACCTTTTTTTTCAGATCTGAATTTTGATTTTTGAGTTTCAACACTTTCAATGAATGTCGCATCTTCTTCTCAACTTTGTTTCTCAAATAACAAGTAAGCAAAATGATGATTGAATTCAACTTAAACATGAGTTCTAAGTACAAACACATTTAGCTTTTTCTTGTAATTGAATAATGACAAACAATGAAAGAATTTTCTGAAACTTTCTTTTTCTTTCACTTTCTTTTGTCGTATAAAAATGATTTTTGCATTCTGATGAAAGAATGTGTAGTGGATATGATTGTTTATGATAGTGATACGTGACAACAAAATAACTATCATGTATTTATTCAATATATGACACATGTATCAATATTATATACATAGCATACATGTGACATGCATATGATATATAATGATATATAATGTTTGTCGAATGTATGTATAGTGGTGGAATGAGTAGTGATCTAGCTAGTGGAGGTGGAATGACTATATTTCGTACGTATGTTCAATGTATATCAGTATTATATACATGACATACATAGAACATACAATGATATATAGTACATGTCAAGTGCATGTCTTGTTTGTTCTTAAAAATATCGTTCATATTCATAAAGCTAAAGTTTATAGAAGGATCAAAGTGAAGTAGAGAAGAAGAAGTTGAATTTTGGGGATGGTAAAAACATAAATTATCTGAATTGAGATTTTATCTCTTTTCCTTTTTCATAGGATTTTTCTTTTTCATGAACTCTTTTCCTTAAAGAAAATAGCCAATAACTGAATGTTTTTGTATACCCTACTTTTCTCATACTCCATTTATGAGATTATACTAGATATTTTATTATTGTTATTGTTGTTGTTGTTGTTGTTGTTATTGTTGTTATTGTTGTTGTTCAAGAGACGATTGAAGTAAATTTTAGATAAGAAAATTGTATGAACTTTTCTTTTTCTTCAGGATAGAGGGAGAAATTTTGTGACCGAAAAAGGCATGAAATGGAGGGAGAGAGAAAATAGGAACAAAGAGAAGAAAGAAAAATCACCAAAATTTATAATTTTGTAGAATCTATTAAAGGTTGTATATGTTTTGTAAAAACACTATTGCTATGTTTTTAAAATAATGTTATTAGCTATGATAATTAGGATCTTATTTTAGCATATCTAATAAAAATGGGCTTCTTACGTCTTTGTATAGGTGACAAAAATAATTTCAACAAAAGTGGTTGTATGTAGAGTAAATTTCAAAAATATCGGCTTAATTGAAATTAATAGGGTTTTTATACCAACACTTTGCTAATTACAATCCATACCAACTATTTAAATGTCAACTAAAAAAAGAAGGAAAAGCTCTACTCCCTCTCTCTTTCTCACCCGCCTCTCCCTCTCTCTTTTTCTTTCTGTTTCTTTCCCTCTTTCTCTTAGACGAGCAGCGGGAATGCAAATTCAAGTTATGTGATAACAACATACTGGAATCATGTGCCAAGAAGGTGTGGTTTGAAAACTGGTATGAAGATGCAATTGTGGGTCTCTCCCTCTCGTTCTCTATCTCTCTCCCTTTCTCTTTCACCTTTTCTTTTTTTCTTTGTATTTTGTATTGTTATCTCTTTCTTTGTCTCTCCCCTCTTTGTATTTTGTATTTTCACCCCTTTCTCTCTCTTTTTCTTCTTTCGAATACAATTGTATCAATGAATACAAATACAATTCGTATTAACGAAATATAATTTGTATTTAATTATATCAACGAATACAAATACAAATATAATTCGTAAGCGAAATACAATTTGTATTCAATCGTATAAACGAATACAATTTGTATTCAATCGTATAAACGAATACAATTTGTATTCAATTGTATCAACGAAATACGAAATACAAAATATAATTCGTATAAACGAATACAATTTGTATTCAATTGTGTCAACGAATACAAAATACAATTCATATCAATGAATGGAATTCAATTGTATAAATATGGATCAACGAAATACAAAATATAATTCTTATAAACGAATACATTTTTTTTAAACCAAAAAATAAGTAAAATAGAAAAAACAAAAGAGAAATTAAATAAAATAGTAAATTACAATCTCTCTTTCTCTCCTCTTTGTAGTACACACATCTGCCTAATTATAATTTGACAAATACATTTAGGAAGAGAAAAAAAAATCAGTGAAATCAATTGTATCAACTGACCCAATGAGTGAAATCAATTTGTTGAGTGAAACCAACTGGCTACCCGATGAATGAAACTTAATCGGTGAAATTAATTGAAGGATAAATCAGTGTAATCAATTGAAATCAATTGAGAGCGAGAGGGGAGAGAGTGAGAGGCTATAATTAGTAAAATCAATTAAAATCAAGGAGAAGTAGAAGTTATAATTGAATATACCAATAGTTTTGACCCATTGGTATGAAATGTAATTGAATTATACTATCAGCAAGGAGCGTAATTAGGCCTCCAATATTGGTATGTTATGTAATTTTCCCTTGTATGTATATGTAATCTATATTTTATATATAGATATTATATAAATAGTATATAATATATATATACATGATATATAACTATGTATTAGAGATATATATACATTCATATACACCAGTTATATAATATTTATATATTGCAACAGTTCATCTAAACGGTCCCAAGTTCTAGATATGAGTTTCTCTCGATGTTTCAAGTCTTTTGATATATTATTCCCTCGAAATGATTCTTGTTTGCGGTAGGTCAAATTTTATAAATTAAATTATTTATATATATATATATATATATTTTTTTTTTTTAGAACAGATCAAATTAATATGTCACATTAATTTTAAAAGGGATTAAATGAGAAAGAGATGAAGAAAGTATTATGTGAGGCCATGGAACAATGAGAAATATCGTTATTTGCCCATAAAAAGCAATATCAGATGATGTTCAGGGTGATGTTTTAGTTAAATAAATAATTAGGGTAAACTACATAAAGCGACATACCTCCTTATCATATTTACTAACTCTCCCATTATTTTATTTTAATTACTTAATATATCACATGTTAATTAAAAAATTCGTCGGATACATCGCCTCACCTTTGGATACATCGCTTCACCTCGGATACATCCACCCATCGGATACATCCCAACCCTCGAATACATGTTGTAATCCCTCTGATACATGCGGATATATGTTGTAATCCCTCTGATACATGCGGGATGTCGATGTATCAGAGGTAAAACCAAAGATGCCGATGTATTCGAGTGGTTTGGGATGTATCCGATGGGATTGGGATGTATCCGAGTGGTTTGGATTGTATCTCAATGGGATTGAGGTGGGAAAAAAGAGTAATTAGCTCCTAAATATGTGTTTTATGTAAGTTACTCTAATAATTATCCTTACATCTAAATTTTTCCAGGTGTCATTAGATTAGTGCTACACCGGATAAATTGAACATCAACAATACCGTCGCAATCCATAATACAACTATTGCACTTCACCTGCATTCAAACCCTGCCGAATGGTCATTTTTGCTAATAATTAATAATTAAGTTATTTTGAGTATGAAATTTTAACTCAGTAGCATTTTATCTAATTTTTTCATAAATTATTCTTCAAGAAAATTACTTAGTGGCTCATGCCCACCTATAAGGGTCAAGTTCAGAAAAATCCTAAAATGAGTAGTTTTGATATTTTGTCTCAGGTAAGAAATTTTTTATAAAAATAATTTTTGCAAGGAGTGATCTTGATTTTCGACCCCGCTTAACAAATTTTAGGTAGACGTCTAAAAGATAGACTTTCAGGACATTTTAATACAGTGAACCTGCACAATTGATGAAAAGTTCTGTTTTATAGATAAAAGTTAGAACTTAGGTATATTGTCCATCAAACATAAATTTTAAATTTTGCCCATAAGACGTAAGTTATTGAGTACCCCATAAGTTAAACTTAGTGAAATAGTGTAAACTGTTGATTGTGAGGTATATTTTTTTTTAAGTCTCTGAGCTACTACAACAAAAGTTATAGAGTACCCCATAAGTTAGACTTAGTGAAATAGTGTAAACTAATGTCCATGGGGCATAAGTTAATTTTTGTTAAACCCCTGAGCCAAGTTTTTGCCTCTAAGGCAAGAGTTATAAAGTTATAAAGTGTAAATTGTTGCCCATGAGTCGTGAGTTATTATTTTAATCTACAAGCGATTTTTTTCAAGTTAAGGTCATTTTTTAAATTTTTTATTAAATAAGAATAAAATTCAAAATCAAATATTTTAGGGAACAAAAATTAAAGACCGGACCCCCAAAGGGTGGGACAACTACACAAATGCCCCTCAAAGGGAGTGGCTTTGCATTTTTGCCCCCCATAAAAAAGGTCTTACAAAAATAGACTTCCTTGTTTTTATGTATTAAACAACTACCTTTTTGTTCCTCTATATATCAAATATATTTAAACAACTCTCCATATTTATTTGCCTCTCAACTTTTATATTTATTTCTTTTTCTCTTTTTTATTTTTATTTTTTCTTTTTTCTTTTATCTTTTTTTTTCTTTTTTTCTCAACCTTTATTTTTGTTTTATTCTTTCTTCTACGATTTTTTATTTTTTTTCAATCTTTATTTTCCCCCTTTCTCCTCTCAATTCTATTCTTTTCTCCTTTTTTTTTTTTTTAAATTTTTTTCAACCTTTTTTTTTTTTTTTGTCTTTTTTTCTTCAATTTCCTTTTTGTCCTCAATTTTTTTTATATCCCAACTTCTATTTTTTTTTTCTTTGATTTTTAATTTTTCTTTTCTCTTTTTTTTTAAATCATTTTTCTCGACCTTTATTTTTTTTTTATGAGATGTTCTATAACTCTTCCTTTAGATGCAAGACTTAGCCCAAAGACTTCCAAACAACAAATTACGCCCCATGAGCAAGACTTGACATTAGTACTTTGTGTCTTGATTTATGAGATGTTTTATAACACTTGCCTCAGAGGCAAGACTTAGCCCAAGGAAATCTAAAAAAATACAAGTTCACACTATTTCATTGTGTCTTAATTTATGAGATACTCTATAACTCTTGTCTTAGAGGCAAGACTTAGCTCAAGGATTTTCAAACAACAAGTTATGCTCCATGAGCAAGACTTGACACTACCTCATTGTGTCTTGATTTATGAGACATTCTATAACTCTTGCTTTAGAGACAAGACTTAGCCCATGGACTTTCAAACAACAAGTTACGCCCCATGGGCAAGAGTTGACACTACCACATAATGCTTGATTTATGAGATGCTCTATAACGGTTGACTAAGAGACAAGACTTGGCCCAAGGACTTCCAAATAACAAGTTACGCCCCATGGGCAAGAGTTGACACTACCACATTGTGTCTTGATTTATGCGATGCTCTATAACTCTTGCCTTAGAGGCAAGACTAATTAGCTCAAAGACTTTCTAACAACAAGTTACGCCTCATGGGCAAGAGTTGACACTAGCACACTGTGTCTTGATTATGAGATGCTCTATAACGTTTACCTTAGAGGCAAGACTTAGCCCAAAGGCCTCTCAAAAAATAAGTTATGCCCCATGTGCAAGAGTTAACACTACTTCATTGTGTCTTAATTTATGAGATGCTCTATAACTCTTGCCTTAAAGGCAAGACTTAACTCAAAAATTTCCAAACAACAAGTTATGCCCCACGAGCAAGGCTTGACACTACCTCATTGTGTCTTGATTTATGAGATGTTCTATAACATTTGCCTTAGAGGCAAGACTTGTTCCAAAGGACTTCCAAACAACAAAGCACGCCCTTAAATTTACTTCGATTTCAAAGAAAGAAGATCCTCTTTGCGGATTATCCAACTTTTTGTTCATTAGCAAAAAATAATAGAGGTAAAAAAAAAGAAAAAAAGAAAAAAAGAGAAAAAAAAAAGTTAAAAAAAAAGATAAAGGTTCAGAAAAAAAAGAAAAAAAAAAAAGTAGAGAGAAAAAGAAAAAAGAAAAATAAAATAAAATAAAGGCTGAGAAAAAAGAAAACGAGAATTAAAAAAAATTGAGAAAAAAGTAAAAAAAAAAAAGATAAAAGAAAAAAGAAAAAAAAATTAAAAGTTGAAAGACAAATGAACATGGAGAGTTGTGGTGTAGAGGGGCAAACATGTATTTGTTCTATACATAAAAAATAAAGAATGGTATTTTAAAAAAAAAATTCTTTTGGGGAACAACAATTAAAGACCACTCACTTTTGGAACACTCCATGTAATTTCATGATTGGGGGACACTAGTGTCCCATAATTTCCTCACCTATAATAAGCCTAAGCCAAATATTGGGCCACCTGTAATAGGCCCAACCCAGCAAATTGCAAACCAAACATCAATTCACTGAAGTCAAGAAAACGTAGGGGACTATAATGCATAAAAGGAAAAATCAAACTAATGCGTCAAATTTTCTCTCTTTTTTCAATTTAGGTATTAAGGAAAATGATAGTTCGAGACTTCACTGATTGATTAACCAAATAATAATAATAATAATAATTACTAATATATTTTCTAACTTACACGTAAAGATTTCAAAATTGTATAGGATGGTTGTACTTTCTGCAATAGCAGAATAAATATTCCCTATTCAAAATTGTGGAAATATGAAAACGTAAAGAAGGATTTGCATACAATCGTGTGTATAATTTAACTATTTGGATCATAATAATGACAAATCTAATTAATCCTTACACATATACGTGAATTAATTTTTCTAAGAATTAACGAAAGGAAATTGTTTTTTTTCTAAATTGATTGATCTTAATAAGTTAAAAATATAATTAAACTAGTGAATTTATCCGCACTTCGCGCGGTCATAAAAAATCTCATTAAATTTATGATTTAATTTTTTTATAACGAAATTTTAAAAATATATCTGAAGAGAATTAACCAGAAATTTAATGAGATTTTTTTATAACGAAATTTAAAAGTAATCTTTAAATTTATGATTTATAATAATCTTTAAAATATTTAACCAGAAAAATCTACAAAATGTGAAAAATCGAGGACTTCAATTTTACATATCAATAAATAACTTTCTTATGAATTAAAATGTTGTTTAAAAATTATAAAATAATTTTACATCCTCATATTCTATCAATAGATTTATACTTCCTTAAGCAGCACATAAGTATACATTGACTTCCTTCCTCAGCTTTTACTATGGAAAACAATCTGATCTTAATAATTACCACACAAAAAGTGAACTTCACCTACGGAAAAAAAGAATAGAAAAATAGTTAAAGACAGTCCGGAGCACTAAAATTCTCATTGTGTACAGGTTATAGGAAAGAATAGTTAACTAAATAAAATAAAATTTTTAGAGAACATTATATAACAAATTGAAGAGGAAAGAAGAACTACTTAGATATAAACAATTTCTCTAAAAAGAATTTCAAACAATGATATAATTAGAGCCTTACCATCTCAATCCAATGTTAAGAGAGCAAAAGAAAAAAAATTGTAGCATGAAATGGGAAAAAGGAGGGAAGACGAAGTTGTTGACAAAAAAAAAGCTAGATCTAGAATAGTTAAAAAGGAAAACTTAAAATTTTATAAATTAACAAATTAAAAATACCCAAATGTTGCAATTTGAACGTACTGTAACTTGGGTAAGATTCTTTTCTGTTGCCTTGTTCTCAAAAACAAATGGTATATGGTATGTCTCGATGTCTCGTACCCGGCCATAGTTAGATTAGGATAAGAAAAACTAACCGTAATTCGTACCGTAATATCAAGATTTCTTATGATCTGCAATAAAAGTTCTAATGAAATCAGGACCAAAAAAGCACATAATTACAAAAAAATCTACTAATAGACTACATATGGCATGAAAGAAAAGTACTCTTAAAAAAGAATATAGAACCTAAAAGAGTGACTTTCATAATGCACATACCTTGAAGCAATGTTGTGACGCAAATAAGAGCAAAAACTTGATTCTATTTCTCTTTATATCAAGTCACGGTTATTGTGGATTTTTCAATGCAAAATTAAATAATTGGAGGTTATGAACATGAAAGGTTGGGGAGTTATGAATATTATTAATATCAATTAAGAGTATAATTTATGATATAAAGAGCTGTGAGTTATGGAGATAATTTTTTTTAAAATAAAATAATTGAGAGAAATGAGAGAAAAAACTCAAAAAATCTACAAAAAAGATAAATAAAAATGGTGGTCATATAGAATGCCACGTCATCTTTCCTAAAACCTTCCTTTATATATATATATAGATAATTAAAACATTTCATTAAATATAATTGATTGATCTTCATATCGCTTCACTTATGGACAAGTTTCTTTGATACGACTCTCAATGTCATGTATACTATAGGGAAAAAAAACATTGCATGTGGATGCTTGGACACGAAAAAGGAATAAATTGTATATGGGAGCTAAATTAAAAACACACGTAATTAAACAAATAAAAGACTAACAATTTAAACATTAAAATTGTGTGTTCATATAGAAGTGGGTATAGATTTGACATTTCATTTGTTTTATACCAGATCCGTTGAGACTTTTAGCTAGCATTTGGACATGTCATTTCATCTCATGATTTTAAATTATGAGATAAACTTCGAAATTCTCAAAATAATAATGATTTGAGATTTCGAATTATGATTTCAAGTTTTTTAAAATACAAAATTTAACCTATAAGTTTATATTTTATAAAAGAAAAACATCACTTTAAATTTTGCAGAAAAAAGACTCATGCTCAGCCTGAAAAGATTGTCCTTACCATGTGAAAGGATTATATTAAAGAATAACTAGTTATTTGAAAGTTTGTAATTGCAAATATTTATTTATAATACTGAAACCATTGAATTCATTAGATACCGATTCCTATCTCGAAAACGTGTTTTCTCCTCTTTGATTTTCTTAACTATCTTTTATAGGAGACCTTTTTTGTCCAATCAAAAAATTATTTTATCATTTTGGAATTCGCAATTCAATATGGATGGATATATACCTGATCTGTATGTCTCTCTTTCTGTCTTTTTTCTATTCAATTTGGAATACTTGAACGATCTATTCTATATTTTTACCCAATTTGGGAAGCAGCATCCGTCGATGAATGGTTATACAACGGTGGTCCTTATGAACTAAGGGGTCGTTTGGTAGAGTGTATAATAATAATACATAATATAGTGTATTAGTAATGCTTGTATTAGTTATGCTTGTATTAGTTATGCTGAGATTTTTCTTATGCAGTGTTTGATTTAGTGTATTAAAAATAACATGCATTGCATAATTCTAAAAAAATAAAATTATTTACAAAAATACCCTCCACAAATATGGTAGAAATGATGTGGAAAGTGTTTTGAGGGACAATTGTGTCTTTAGTCATTCTAATGCATGCATTAGAACCCATTGCATTACTAATACATGGAAATCCATGGTATTAGTAATGCATAGCTCAATACACAATAGAGTGTATATAGGTAGAAAAATCATACCAAACAAGGTATTAGTAATACACAAAGCTAATGCATGCATTAGATTTTCTAATACACTCTACCAAACGACCCCTAATTGTTCTACACTTCTTACTTGACGTAGCTTGTTACATGGGTCGTGAGTGGGAGCTTAGCTTTCGTCTGGGTATGCGACCTTGGATTGCTGTTAGTCTTCGTTCTTTTTGATTCAGCACCATTGATTCTACTATTATTATTGAGGAATAACGGAACAATTCCTTTATATTTATAGAGATAGGGGACATATGAACATGGAGATTTGCAATTTATTAACGCAGTGTCCTAGGATATTACGATATTCTACTTATGAACTATGATTTGCTCATTTGATAACATTTTATAAGAATTAAGGAAAATTTAATAGTTTTCACAACTTGTAGGGTTTTCATGTTTATGAGAAAAAATATAACTTAAAAAATCCAAATTACCTATCCAAACAAAACCTCAACTTCATATCATGATTTCAAATCATGATTTCATATCACATGTCCAAACGAGCCCTTAAAAAGTCTATAATTCTACAATAACGTGAGCAACGAAGAAACAAATTAAAGAAGTTTTAGTTTCCTTGTGGCATAATTATCTTCTTGGTACGTACATTAATATTAATTATAGATAGGGTCTATGACTTTAATTTGTTGCTCGTGGTTTCTTGTACGCTTTCTTCTTGTTTACTCCAATTATTAATGGACCCATTCTACATGAGTCATGCATCATACTTTCATTGATTTCTGCATTTTATTTTAGCACATTAATTTACTATGATCCACCAAATTTTTTTTTGTATGGAACTATATTTATGGAGCATAAACAATTAATTAAGTAGAGCAAATCTCGCTCAACTCTCATAAGGGGGGTCAAAGATTGATTTTCCCCCTTCTCAGTCGGGCTCGTCACGCTGAATTTATCTAATGTGATTTGCATTTCCCGTATGATTTGCAAGATAAGCATTACCCAGTGCGCACCCGAAGATAGCGAGTGCAGTTACCCTTAGAGATTCCAAAAATAAAAAATGCAAAAAAATCTAGTTCAGCCAGTTTTTTTCTTTAAGGCAACCAGAATTCTATTAAGGGAAAGTAAAACCTTCCGTCATGCATGTATTACTAAATAAAAGATTCTGTAATTTAGTAGTTATTGACACTAATCCTACTCACATATGGATAGAAGTAGGTCGTATGTATATGTTACGTCCTACGCACGTAGGTGTGAAAGGAGTAATTTGGTCTCTCTCTATATATATTCTTTCGGCCAATCCTTAATATATGAACTAGTTTTAGTCAGGAAATTACATGGAGTATCCTCAAAAGTGAGTGGTCTTCAATTTATGCCCCTCATAAGAAAAGTCTTTAAAAAATACCCTTCCTTTCTTTTTATGTATAGAACATATACATTTTTGCCCCTCTACACTATAACTCTCCATGTTCATTTGTCTCTCAACTTTTAATTTTCATTTTTCTTTTTTCTTTTATCTTTTTAATTTTTTTTCTTTTTTCTCAATTTTTTTTAATTCTCGTTTTCTTTTTTCTCAACCTTTATTTTCTTTTTTTCTCTTAACTTTTTTTTTGTTCTTTTTTTTTCTCAACCTTTATTTTTTTTATTCTTTTTTTTTCCTCTTTTTTCTTTTTTTTCTCAACTTTTTTTTTCTCTTTTTTCTTTTTTTTCTCAATTTTTATTTTTATCTTTATTTTTTCCTTTTCTCTTTTATTCTTCTCTTTTTTTCTTTTTTCTTAACCTCTATTATTTTTTGCTAATGAACAAAAAAAGTTGGATAATCCGCAAATAAGATCTTCTTTCTTTGAAATCGAAGTAAACTTAAGAGCGTGCTTTGTTGTTTGGAAGTCCTTTGGAACAAGTCTTGCCTCTAAAACAAATGTTATAGAACATCTAATAAATCAAGACACAATGAGGTAGTGTCAAGCCTTGCTCGTGGAGCATAACTTGTTGTTTGAAAAATTCTTGAGCTAAGTCTTACCTCTAAGGCAAGAGTTATAGAGCATCTCATAAATTAAGACACAATGAAGTAGTGTTAACTCTTGCCCATGGGGAATAACTTATTTTTTGGGAGGCCCTTGGGCTAAGTCTTGCCTCTAAGGCAAACGTTATAGAGCATCTCATGATCAAGACATAATGTGCTAGTGTCAACTCTTGCCAATGAGGCGTAACGTGTTGTTTGAAAGTCTTTGAGCTAAGTTTTGCCTCTAAGGCAAGAGTTATAGAGCATCGCATAAATCAAGACACAATGTGGTAGTGTCAACTCTTGCCCATGGGGCGTAATTTGTTATTTGGAAGTCCTTGGGCTAAGTCTTGCCTCTTAGGCAAGCGTTATAGAGCATCACATAAATCAAGCACAATATGATAGTGTCAAATCTTCCCCATGGGGCGTAACTTGTTGTTTGAAAGTCCTTGGGCTAAGTATTGTCTCTAAGGCAAGAGTTATAGAATGTCTCATAAATCAAGACACAATGAGGTAGTGTCAAGTCTTGCTCGTGGGGCATAACTTGTTGTTTGAAAATCCTTGAGCTAAGTCTTGCCTCTAAGGCAAGATTTATAGAGTATCTCATAAATTTAGACATAATGAAGTAGTGTGAACTCTTGCCCATGGAGCGTAACTTGTATTTTTTGAGAGGACCTTGGGCTAATTCTTGCCTCTCAGGCAAGTGTTATAAAACATTTCATAAATCAAGACACAATATAATAGTGTCAAGTCTTGTTCATGGGCGTAATTTGTTGTTTGGAAGTTTTTGGGCTAAGTCTTGCCTCTAAAGCAAGAATTATAGAACATCTCATAAAAAAAATAAAGGTCAAAAATATTGATTAAAAAAAAGAGAAAAGAAAAATGAAAAACCAAATAAAAAAATAAAAAAATAGAAGTTGAGAGAAAAAAATAAATATTGAGAAAAAAAGAAAAAAATGAAGAAAAAAAAGACAACAAAAAATAAAGGTTGAGAAAAATAAAAAAAATAAAAAAATAAAAAATAAAAGTGGAAAAAAATAGAATTGAGAGGAGAAAAGAAAAAAAATAAAGATTGAGAAAAAAGAAAAAACGTAGAAGAAAGAATAAAACAAAAAATAAAAGAAAAATAAAGGTTGAGAAAAAAAGAAAAAAAATAGAAATAAAAAAAGAAAAAAGAAAAAATAGAAAAGAAAAAAGAGAAAAAGAGAAAAAGAAATATATATAAAAGTTGAGAGACAAATGAGCATTGAGAGTTATTTAAAAATATTTGAGGTGTAGAGGGGCAAAAAGATAATTGCTCTATACATAAAAAATAAGGAAGACTATTTTTGTAAGACCATTTTTATGGGGGGCAAAAATGCAAAGGCACTCCCTTTAAAGGGCATTTGTGTAGTTGTCCCAATTTTAGGGGTTAAATTAGATCCAAATTAAAGTCCATTTTCTTATAACAGCCCAGAAGCGCCAAATTTATTCCAATTCTTGGTTTATCCGATGTTGGACTCCATATTATATTATTCATGCTCAAAATGGGGATGGGGTGTTGAGTTTCATACCGGTTTTGCTATATGGGAGGTATAATTTGGTTTCTTTATATGGTATTTAGCGGTCCTCACCGTACCATATGAGCTGATTTTGACGGTTGAATTGCGCTCATAGTCCATTTCTTACCAACTTGTTATAATAAGACTAATTCGATCGGGTAAATTCAACGCCAACAAAGGATACAAAATATTGTATCAACAATAAGACCAATATTTTAGCCTGCCCGTTCCATAATTCAACAGTACCCATCTTGTGTGAGTTAGAGAGTCTGTTTCTGAATACTAATACGATGGACATGCATGTATATTGTTGTTGATAATTATACTGGGCAGATTTTGGAAATCCAGTTATCTTATAAAAATTGTGTGGAACAGGATTCAAATTCCATTCATCTGTCAACATTAGTTAGTTTTCTCCTACTACCTTTTCTTTTTTTGGCACTAAGAACCACATAGAGAAAGGGGGGCCATTGTCAATGCAATAGACAATTGGGATTTTGAAGAATAATTCCCTCAAACTAATAACAAGAAAACAACGTAATGTATTATTTTAATGTGTATATATATTACTTTAATTGGGTGTTTGTTTTCAACCTAGCTTCTCCGCTACCCTAGTTGGTGTACACACTTGTTTTTTATATGCTTTACTTGAGTCGAGAGTCTATCGAAAGCAGCCTCTCTAATGCCTTCACAAGGTAGAGATAAGGTTGAGTACACACCACCCCTCTCATACTCACTTGTAAAATTACACTGAATATGCTATTGTACTATAATTAGTTTTTTGGGAAACGGCAATTCTGCTCATAGCATCACTATCAAATGCTTTTTAATTTGGGTGAGGTTATGACTTAATTAAAGCCACCCTTACTAGTACTATATACTATAATGCATCATTGATCGATTAAATAGCTCTATAATTGACCAATTATTGGTGTCTTATTATGTTCATGACAACACTTCTGAGTTGAAAGGGATTAACAACGTAATTATGTGTAGTTGCTTTCAAAAAAATAATTAAAAAAAAGACTATTGTGTGTAGTTGCAAGTTTTGTTTGAAATACATATAGTTGGTTAAAATGTCATCCAATATTGCAAAGTTAAAATTCAATTACATATCAAGTCTTACGTTCAATTTGAACGGGTAGTATTACGACTTTGAATCTCAGTAGTAGGTAGCCGTTACTGTTTAGTTGTGCCTTCGTTATTCTCCGATACTAATCTATTCCACTTTATGCGACCTGATTCAGAAAATGAATGTTAAATTAATTAATTTTCGATAACTTTGTAGAGGTATGATTGGATCTCTCTTTTTCGAACAAACCTTTATTCACCCCCGGGGGAGGGGGGTGTTCAAAGATATGATAGGAATATATTGTCATTGCCACAAGAAAAAGAAGTAACGTATTCTACAAGTGGATGTGATGGATATATTAGTTAATTAATTTTCAAATTCTGAATTTATCTCCGGCGAAAAAGCTTTATACTAAAGAGGAACATCCTCATATAAATACAGATTAATTTAACCCCAAATGATACCAAAAACTAGATCAGAAATCCAAAAATAAAAATAAAAAATGGATATATCATATCAGTGGGATAGGGAGGAGGATGCTTCTTAAGGGGAGTGAAGTTTTGGGGGAGGAAGTCTTATTTCTGGAGATTTTTTTTTTAAAATAACATATAAGTTGAGTGATTTTTTTAATATAAAATTACTATTAGTTAATTTTCAAATAATATAAATTGAGTGACCTTTTTATGAAATTCACCCCTTCTTAAGGATGTGGCAATTTAATTAAGGATCCATTTGACTTATAAGAAATAAGTCTATTCAAACAAGCTCTAAATCTCAAACACATTTGTAATTCAATTTCTTGTGCAACTAATGTTGGAGAGAACAAGTTTGTATAGCTTTATATTTTATTGGAAAGTAATTTACATTTTTTGGTAAAATAAATATTCACAAGGTATTATTTAAGTGAAAGGTAAAATAGTCGTTTAATTTATATGAATATTTTCATAAATCAATTTTCTACTTTGAGACTTCTTGTTTACCCTTAAATGGGTACAATTGGATTTGTACACCCAATTTAAGGACACACAGATTGAGATAATTAAACAATTAGACTGTGATGAATTAACTTGCTTAGAAAATAAATTATGTGATAATCTATACATAACAAGCAAAGGATTGACCAACATTATAGAAAAGAAGTAATAAAATTAGCTTGAATCTCGATCATCAAAAAAAGGATTAGAGCTTTTGTATTTCAGAACTTTGGAACTTGAGATTACAAAGCGTGAGATGATGCTAATGAATCAGTAAAAATCAGTTGCCTTTTCAAAAAAAGGTTAATCACCATTTATAGCTAAGTCTTAGAAAATAAGGTTCGCAAATCCTACCTCCATGAAATTCATTCATTGTACGTTATTGTAATTGTGTAACAGTTAGTTATAATCTCAAATTCATTTATAACAACTATACACTCGATCTCATCTTATTCGATCATAACCTAGTGACAGGTCCATGTCTCCGAAACCAAACAGGCTCATCGATGCGATACCGGATCCTAATAATACCACAACTCCAAACCTACCTCGAACAAGATTACAAGACTATCCTCACCGTTTAGCTTCGAAGTCAATGCCTGATATCATTCCTACTTAGTCATACTCTATATGTTCTTTACCCCCATACACTTCTCACTTTGAAAATAGCAACTTTATTACTGGACTTGTAATTAAATGAAAGATAACACATTTAAAAGATGTTGAACCAAGTTTTAGATGGTAATGAGTTAATTTATTTGTGAAGGAGTAAATTAGGTCCCGTTTGGCCATGCAAATTTTTAATTTTTTTCAGAGCTAAACTCTGAAAAACATGTTTGATTATAAAAAATTTAAAAATTTCAAGAACAACAAAAAGCGGGTTTCACTTTTTTTTCACTTCAAATTATAAATAAAAATTCAAAAACAACTCTAATTTATTTCACGGTCAGACACAACTCTAATTTTCAAATATCATTTTTTCACTTTAAAAGTAAAAACTATTTTTTCCGATTTTCACAATGAAACATGCCCAAACACCTACTTAAACCAAACATAAGTGGCCCGGTAGTGGAAGTGGAATCTATATATTTTCTTTTACACCAAAAAGGAGTCCAATATAAAATTAAAGAAAAATACAAGATCCCACCATAGTAAAAAAAATAAAATGGTGTACACAAAAAGGAGAAAGAAAGAAACTTTTGGAATAATATATTTTTTTGAGATATAGAAAGGTGAATATTCGAATCTTGAAAAGGCAAAAAAAAAAAGATGAAAAAGGGAGGCACTTTTAGGGTTTTGTCGCGTGAATGTACGGACATGGAATAAGGCCGTGGCGAATTGGACTCGTATTCCTAACGATCTAAAATGAAAGAGCATATTCCTTGGAATGTTCTCTTTTCCATTTATGTTGTGGACTACATAATTGCCAATTTTTTATTATAATATAAATATAATAATAATGATCCTTTTTAATTTGCTGGCTATCATAATGTATGGACTCTACTTATTATAATTCAAGAATCATGCAGCTTTGTTTTTTTGGTTTATATGTAACTGTTGTCTCTGTGGGGGTCCTAGTTGTTTGTTTTGCTCAAAAAGAATAATGTATTATCTTGCTCATAGTTTTAATTTAGACACAATATATAAACGTATTTTTTAATTTAATTTTATTTGGCATTTAAATATTTTGACTTGTATGTTCATGTGTAGACATTTAAACTTGTATAAAATTGAACAAATAGAGACACACGTCCTATGTGGCGTCTCACGTCGTGTAAGACGCCGCGTAGGACGCGTTTCTCTACGTGTTTAATTTTATACAAGTTTAACTGTCTACTTATGTACACCCAAAGTTGAAAGACATAGATGCCATGATTGGAAATAGTTTTTTTTAAAATTATTTAGAGAATATTTTAACATTTGTAAAATTATAATACTTTGAAATATGAAATATGTCATAATATTTGTGAATCAATAAAAATTTATGCAAGACTAAGGCCAAACCTATAGGAAAGTGGAAATTGCTTGAGGCAAGACTAATGCCTTGTGCGGGCGCAAGAGATTATCGGAGGTCTCGATATCAAATACGAAAATAAGAAACTAAAATAAGAAGAATCGTGAAGTCATTTGTTTATAACTTAACAAGTTCTTCCGTCATAATTCTCCCTTTCAACTGTTCGTTTCTACGAGCTAAATCACTCTCTTTAGGAGTCATCTTTTTGACTACACTCTCCTTAGATTTGTTACTCAAAACACTCATCATGAACCATTTCTTCCGATTAAGCGGTCTTCTTGTTCAGTATCCTAATTTGAAATGAAATAAGCAATTTTTCTATTGTATTTTGTTTTCCTTTTTGTAAAGGTTTATAAGGTTGGAAGAGAATCGGAATAAAAATTTATCTCGAAAGAGAAATTATTGTTGATCATAATTAGTCAATTAAATGTCATGTCCCTTTTGAAACTTCATTTCCTCTTTTGGTCACGATTATGACAGTCAATAAGTTACATATATTTATAAAATAAATAAAGCAAAATGAATTTTTTACTATCATAAAATATTCAAAGTTTTAGTTATCTTTCTAAGTTTCAAATCTTAAAGCATTGCAAGACGCAATTAGTGGAAGAATACTCAAGACCAGCTAGTCTAAATTCTAAAGCCTAAAATCAATTTAATAAAGAATAAGGAATTATCACTCAAAAGATTATTTAATGGTTGTTATTTGTTTTGGTGTCAAAAAATGTTTTTTCTTAAGGTGTTCTTCCGTTTTAATTATTACGTGTAGCCTATTTGGCCAAATTTATTTTCTTTGCCAAAAATATTTATTTATTCTGAAAAATGCTTATTTTAAAAAATTAAGGTGTTTGCCCAAACTTTTGAGAGAAAATAAGTGTTTCTGGGGAGTAGTAGAAGCTAAAAGAAGTAGCTTCTCTCCAAAAACACTTTTGAGAAAAATACACTTAGAAACACTTTTAAAAAGCTTGGTCAAACATTAATTGTTGCTCAAAAGTGCTTTTTAAATTCATTCACCAAACACATATTGTTTTAACCAAAAATACTTTTTTGAAAAACACTTTTCAAAATAAGCACTTTTCAAAATAAACTGATTTTAGAAGCTTGGCCAAAACAAGCATACGATTACGTTTGGTCGACCATATCATCTAACTTTCAAATTTCTTATATACTCCTTACTTAAGAAAGATATTTGATCTTAATCATAAAAATTATTTGTCTAAATTATCTTTTATCTCTTTTAAAATGTCTCACTAATTTACACTTCATTAATTAAAACAATAAGATTAACTTACAAAAAAATAATTTGTAAAATAATTTCTTAATTTTAAAACGTCAACTTTTAAAACAAATTCAGTTAGTTGAAATTGCTAATAATTTAACCAAAGGAGACAATGATCGACCACATGTCGGACATTATTCTGTTAAAATTGAAAAATATGAATATTGAAAGTTGAAATTGTATCTAGACATGATTTGTTTTGGAAAAAGGAAAAGAAGTTGAAGTTTTGTTTAGAATACTATTATTTCACTTGGATTTAAATCAAATTTTCAACTTTAAATTCTTTATTTCAAGTTAAAATTAAAAATAATAAACAAAATTACAAGATAAATAGTGATTTACAAATAATATTTCATTTATAACTTTTTATCACCATCAATCTATTTTAATATATTATAATATGTTACATATAATTTATTTTAAATTATCAATTAATTACATTAAACATCTTAAACTCTTGTGCAAATATAATCTTGTTCGGTAAGATAAATTGGAATTTGTACTTTTTTGAACCACTCTGTCGAAAAACAACTCCTCTATCTTTATATATTTGTGTACATTAGACTCGATCTCTCAATCCCAGTTGTAGGGCTACACTAAATATGTTGCGATTGTTGTTGTTGGTAGGAGAAATTGGAATTTACACTTTTTTAACTCGATCTATTGAAAATAACCTCTCTATCTTTATAAATTTGTGTACATCCTACTCTCTCTCGATTCCAATTGTAGGACTTCACTGGATATGTTGCTATTGATGCTGTTGGTAGGATATATTGGAGTTTGCACTTTTTTGAGTCGAGGATCTATCGAAAACAACCTCTCTATCCTTATGTATTCGCGTACATTCTTCTCTTTCCAAATTCTACTTGTAAAAAAATTACACTAAATATATTATTATTATTGTTGTGGAGATAAATTGGAGTATGATTGAGGTACGTAGGGTTGCAGTTGGATGTAGGGAATGCCGGTGGAGAGGCAGGAGGCATTCAGCTGTGGACATGGACATTACCCATTTTGTCTACAACTTGAGAAGGGAAAGAGGACCTACCCCACCAACAAGGGTTGTGGTGGAGTGGTAAGTACTCATTCATACTTAATTGAGAGGTCTTGGGTTCGAACCCCCTTGCATATGGAGTCGCTTTTGTTAGGGAGCGTTTTACCTCCAATGTGAGACTTCTCGACTCGAATACGGATTTAGTCGGGCTCTAATACGGGTATCGGACATCGGGTGGAAAAAAAAAAAAAAAAAAGGACCTACCCCCTGCTTCCCGTCTCCATCGCTGAACGGCCGTTAATGTGCTTGCCTCGTCATCCATGAATCACATCATTCCAATTACTCTACTAATACTAATTTTTTTTTCTTTTTAGATTGAATGTTGACCGTTAGTTTTTATTATTTATAATGGAAATTAGGTACTTTAGTCAGTGTAGGTCTGTGAGAGGTGGGCTATATGAATGAATTCAATAGAGAGGTAGATTGGAGAAGTATTGAGGAAAGTTGATTGAACAAGACATGGAGTAGTTGCATCTCATGAAGAACATGATCTTAAATAGGAAGGTGTGCAAGACACAAATTATGGTAAAAGGGTAATAGGTAAGCGTGTTCGACATTAATAAGTAGGAGTGTGTCAATGCTAGTAGGTAGGAGTGTATTTACTTACTATCCATTTCAGTAGCCGTAGTATTATTCTTGTTTCTTGTTCTTCGATCTCTATTATTATCTGTTATCCCGTGAAGTTTGATTATAGTACTATTTGTTAGGATATACTATTAACCATGCGTTTTGATATAGTATTATTTATTGAATGCTTATTTATTTATTTATTTAATTCAATAAAGTGTTACATTGAATAGATCATTTTGTCATATATGTGTCCTCAACTTATATAGTAAATGATTTGGTGTATAGAGTTTGAGCTTATACACAAAAGATTAAATCATCAGTTCTTATAAGTTAAAGTTATAGTTCACAATCGTAGATGGAAATTTGGACAAACCATCATGATGATTGTAGCACGAGATTAAAAGTAATTTATCTTGATTACGAGAATGGTATAGTTCTAACTTCTCGTGATAGTGCATTTCGTATGTATTGAACAGGACCGAGTAGAGATAGATATTTTAGACTGACTAATAAAAACATATTCTCTAAACTATTAAATGTACTTATATTCTCAATCTTGATATAACTATTATGAGCTGTATATATTAATTATCATTTTGATTTATTAAAAGGCGATATCCTGAGATGGGTCAATATGCTTGATAGATTGGATGATAATAATATATATTGGTGAAATAATAAGTTAGTTGATAGAATCCATGTCTCGGTATAGAGATTGATGATACGTCTTTTATGAGAAGCTTATAAGTTTTCATATGTAAACCCGGCCGGTGAATTTATGAATCCGACATATGAAATAAGTTAAGTATTGCTCTAAAGAAAATTAATCATTAACTAAATTCGTCAGTAATTTAATTTATTGATTAGTATCTGTAATCTTAACATTGGGAATTACATAAGTGTTTAATGGGAAATTTCAAAATATAAATAGAGGAGTGCAATTACGAATTTTTAGTGGAATGATTTGTAATTTATTATGGTAAGAATAATTCAAATTAAGTTTTTTGAATTATTTTCATAATAGGAAGCCTCAGTAATTAATTATGTGATCCCTACATTGCCCATATTTAACTAGAACTCAGAATCCTATTTTCTAGGGGAAAAGGAATAAAAAAAAACAAAACAAGAATGTGTTTTCTAATTTCAAAAGAAAATATACGTATGATTTTTTTCTTTCAATTTGGAAGAAGCACACGTTTTTTCTTGGCTCTCCCTTTTAAATTGAGAGAACTCCTCTATAAATACGGGTTCTTCCAACCTAGAAAAAGGCCTGACGACAAGTGTTTTCATTGCAAGATGTCAGTCCATTGGATGGTACATTGTCCAGTTTTCTTAGCCAAGCAAAAAAATAAACTAGATAACTCACTTTCACTTGTCATTGAAACGTGTTTAGCGGCTGTTTCTACCACATCATGGTGTGTCGACTCAGGAGCCACTGATCACATCTGCACTATAATGCAGGGGTTTTAAGAAATGCGCAAGCTGATTAGAGGTGAAGTTAGAGTTTTTCAAGTGGATGGCTCAACAGCTCCAGCTTTAGCATTAGGAAATATTAGTATCTCGTTTGGTAGTGGTAGAGTTTTAATTTTAAAAGACGCATTATATGCACCTGCTGTTAGAAGAAATTTGATTTCAGTTTCTAGAGCTTTAAGAGATGGTTATAATGTTAATTTTTCTGCTAACGGTTGTGTTATTAGCTATAATAAATATTTTACCTCTGCTGGTACATTGATTGATGGTCTTTTTATTGTTAATGTCTCTCCTGAACTGCTGCAAACTATTGAACTGAATAATGTTAACCTTTCTAGTAAAAGAAAATGATCTTCTGAATTTAATGAGACCTATTTATGGCACTTGCGTCTATGTCATATAAATCTAGACAGAATTTCAAGGTTGGTTCGAGATGGACCTTTAGGTTCATTAAAAGTGGATGCACTACCAACATGTGAATCCTGTTTAGAAGAAAAAATGACTAAGAGACCTTTTCCCTCAAAAGGAAATAGAGTCAATGATAAACTATAGTTAATTCATTCTGATTTGTGTGGCTCGATGAACGTTCAAGCGAGAGGTGGTTATGAGTATTTCGTGACTTTCATTGATGACTACTCAAACTATAGATATATTTATTTGTTGTGCCGTCTGTCTGAATGCTTTGAGAAATTCAAAGAGTTTAAGGCAGAAACGGAGAAACGACATGCAAAATGTATCAAGTCAGTATGATCTGATCGTGGTGGAGAATACCTCTCCACAATGTTCATTAGTTACTTATCAGAATAAGGAATTACGTCTCAAATGTGTGCACCTAGAATACCACAACAGAATGGTGTAGCAGAAAGAAAAAATCAGACTCTTTTAGAAATGGTTAGATCTATGATGAGTTACTCTGATTTGCCTTTTCCGTTTTGGGGATATGCACTAGAAACTGCAAACTATATTTTGAACTTAGTTCCTTCCAAGTCTGTACCTGTAACACCCATAGAACTGTGGACTGGGCACAAACCTAGTTTGAAACATGTTTGGATTTGGGGATGTCCAGCACATATGCTGAAAGGGAAGGCAGAAAAATTGAAACCAAGAACAGAAGTTTATGTTTTTATTGGATACTCTAAAGGAATGAAAGGTGGTCTGTTTTATAATCCTAAAGAAAAGAAGGTCATTGTAAATACAAATACCAAGTTTCCAGAAAAAGATTTTTTAACAAATCACGTTCCTAGAAGTAAATTAATTTTACAGGAATTAAGCAATGAGATAACGAACCAAAATCAATCTACTGACAATAATGAAAATCAAAATCAAATCCCAGATGTTAAAATTAACATACCATTTCTTTTAAGTAGTGGGAGAGATGTTGATGAACACACAGTTCCACGAGTAAAAGATTCAGAAAATTCACAGCATCAAAGTAGTGGGAGTAGTATTGAGAAAATTGCACTAGAGGAAGAAGTCATTGATATTCCCACACCGCAAGATGCTGAGAATTACATAGAGACTCAAGATCTTATGAATGATGTGGTTCAACCACAAGATCATACTAGTGCACCTCTTTTGGTACCTGCCCCTCCTATAGTGCCTCGTCGTAGTGGGAGAGAGATAAGAAAATCGATTCGGTATGCACTCTTGGGAGAGTTTTTTTATAGAATACCTGAAGAGTTGAATACCAAACCCGTGAATTACGATGAAGCGCTACAGGATAAAGATGCAGAAAAATAGATTGTTGCTATGAAATCAGAAATGAAGTCCATGTATTTCAATAAAGTCTGAGATCTTGTAGAACCACCTGTAAATGGAGTCAAACCCATTGGATGCAAGTGGATCTATAAGAAAAAGAGAGGAGTAGACGAAAAAGTGCAAACTTACAAAGCTAGGCTTGTTGCAAAAGGGTTTACTCAAAAAGAAGGGATCGATTATGAGGAAACCTTTTCTTCGGTAGCCATGCTTAAGTCTATTAGAATTCTCTTATACATTGTTGCTCATTATGATTATGAGATTTGGCTAATGGACGTCAAGACAACTTTCCTTAGTGGAAGTCTTGATGAAAGCATTTTTATGCGACAACCAGACGATTTCATTCAAAAAGGTCAAGAACACATGTTGTGCGAACACATGTTGTGCAAGCTTAAAAGTTTCATTTATGGATTAAAGCAAGCTTCTAGGGCCTGAAACACTTGTTTTGACAATGCGGTTAAAACTTTTAGTTTTGAGCAATGTCTTGATGAATCTTGTGTGTACAAAAAGTGAATTGCGGTAATGTGGTATTTCTGATATTGTATCTAGATGATATCTTGCTCATAAGAAATAATGTGGGCTTGTTGAATTCAGTTAAGGAATGGTTGTCCAGTAATTTTGATATGAAGGATTTGGAAGAAGCTGCTCACATCCTTGGGATCAAGGTTCTACGTGATCGCAAGAAAAAGATGTTAGGCTCATCTCAAGCTCTTTACATTGATACTATTCTTACCAGATTCAACATGCATGATTCCAAGAAAGGATTTATTCCTTTCAGACATGAAATTTCTCTATTTATGGATCAATGTCCTAAGACAGATGAAGAGACAGAAAACATGAAGGCGGTTCCTTATGCATCAGCTGTAGGAAGCCTCATATAGGCGATATTGTGTACTAGACCTGATATCTGTTTTTCTATAGGCATGGTTAGCAGATTTTAGTCTAATCCTGGACGAGAACATCGGACGACAGTTAAGCATATAATTAAGTACCTGAAAAGGACTAGGAATTGCATGCTAGTCTACCATTCGAATGAGTTAGTGCCAATAGGGTACACAGACTTGGATTTTCAGTCTGACAAGGACTCTCGTAAGTCGACCTTTGGAAATGTGTTTACCTTGGGAGGTGCAACCATTGTTTGGAGGAGCATCAAGCAAATTTGTGTTGCTGATTCCACCATGGAAACCGAGTATGTAGCAGCCTCTGAGGCAGCTAAGGAGGCGGTATGGCTCAGAAACTTTCTAAAAGGTTGTCCTTGCGATAGAAGCCCCACTAACTATTTATTGTGACAATAGTGATGCGGTTGCAAATTCAAAGAAATCACGAAGTCATAAGAGGACAAAACACATTGAGCGTAAGTACCATTTGATTCAAGACATAGTGCAGAGAGGAGATGTGGTGGTTGCGAAGATTGCATCAGAGAACAACCTGGCAGACCCTTTCACAAAAGCCTTGCCACAAAAGTCTTTTGATAGGCATGTAGAAGAATGGGCGTTGGAGTTGTAGGTGCATGGTTATGAGTCTAAGTGGGAGATTGTTAGGATATTTTATTAACCATGCGTTTTGATATAGTATTATTTATTGAATGATTATTTATTTATTTATTTAATTCAATAAAGTGTTACATTGAATAGATCATTTTGTCATATATGTGTCCTCAACTTATATAGTAGATGATTTGGTGTATAAAGTTTGAGCTTATACACAAAAGATTAAATCATCAGTTCTTATAAGTTAAAGTTATAGTTCACAATCGTAGATGAAAATTTGGACAAACCATCAGGATGATTGTAGCACGAGATTAAAAGTAACTTATCTTGATTACGAGAATGGTATAGTTCTAACTTCTCATGATAGTGTATTTCGTATGTATTGAACAGGACCGAGTAGAGATAGATGTTTTAGACTGACTGATAAAAACATATTCTCTAAACTATTAAATGTACTTATATTCTCAATCTTGATATAACTATTATGAGCTGTATAAATTAATTATCGTTTTGATTTATTAAAAGGCGAGATCCTGAGATAGGTCAATATGCCTGATAGATTGGATGATAATAGTATATATTGGTGAAATAATAAGTTAGTTGATAAAATCTATGTCTCGGTATAGAGATTGATGATACGTCTTTTATGAGAAGCTTATAAGTTTTCATATGTAAACCCGGCCGGTGGATTTATGAATCCGACATATGAAATAAGTTAAGTATTGCTCTAAAGGAAATCAATCATTAACTAAATTCGTCAGTAATTCAATTTATTGATTAGTATCTGTAATCTTAACATGGGGAATTACATAAGTGTTTAATAGAAAATTTTGAAATATAAATAGAGGAGTGCAATTACGAATTTTTAGTGGAATGATTTGTAATTTATTATGGTAAGAATAATTCAAATTAATATTTTGAATTATTTCCATAATAGGAAGCCCAGTAATTAATTTTGTGGTCCCTACAGTGCTCATATTTAACTAGAACTCAGAATCCTATTTTCTAGGGGAAAAGAAATAAAAAAAAACAAAAAAAACAAGCATGTGTTTTCTAGTTTCAAAAGAAAACATACGTATGGTTTTTTTTCCTTTCAATTTGGAAGAAGCACACGTTTTTTCTTGGCTCTCCCTTTTAAATTGAGAGAGCTGCTCTATAAATATGGGTTTTTCCAACCTAGAAAAAGACACACAATTAGTTTTCTGCACAATACTTGTCCACCCAAGTATTGAGAGTGTTCGGCTGTGAATTTGGGATCACTGGAGAAGATCGTACAACTAAAGTTGGGCTTACTTCAAGATATCTGCTCACGCTTCAAGAGGTAATTCTTGATTAATTTTCAGCATACTTGATGTGTACTACGTGTTGGTATTTGCTGTCTATTATTCATGTAAGCAGTATGTTCTTGGAATACTTCCGCTGCGTGTACTATTTTCTAACACTATTTTGTTGTAGTATTGTTCTGCTACTATTTATTCATGTTCTATTACTGTCAGTTATTTTTATATTTTCATTACTTTTTTTTCTAGACTGTTTTTTCTTATCTTGAGCGGGAGGTTTAGCGGAAACATCCGCTCTACCTTTGAGGTAGAGATAAGGTTTGCATACACTCTATCCTCTCCAGATCTCACTTGGTGAAACTACACTGCGTATGTTATTGTTATTTTAGAAGCTAGGTACTTTCACTGGACAAATAATTTTATAGCCTTTATCAGAGATCTTCATTTTGACACAAAAATTTAAATAAATTTTCTGTTCAATTTGTATATGATCATAAAACATCATTTCTTCCCTTCACTCTTCGTTTATTGTTGGGACATAGGAGTAGTAAATAAATATATAAGTGTAGTCATCATTCATCATTAATTCACCTTCGCATGCATCACCATTTCTGCGGTTGTTATTACACGAAATCTTACACTTTTTAGTTTGTTTTGCGGTAGGAAACGGATTATTTGAGTTTTATGGATTTCGAATTTGACAATAAAAATTTCATTATACATATTTAGTGAATTTTATAACATAAGTATAAAGTTTAGGACAAATCTATTGAATTTTGCTGAATTCCTAATTGCCTTTTAGCTTTATCCATGCACTTAATCAGATCTCTAATAAAAGTTTTGGATTAAAAAAAAATCTCAGTAGAGAGCGTTTTTCTTTTCAACGGCCTTAGTCCTTACGCGGAGGGACCCCAAATTAAGGAATATACTAAACACTGAGTGTAAAGCAAAAATTAAAGAATACCTTTTCTTTCTTCAAACAATTCTCTTTCACAACGATATTCACCGTAAAAGAAACTAGAATTAGCTACAAACTTTGTCGTTAATCTATTATTAAATTGCTCGTAGTTAACAGAACTTTTTAATTATCTATTGCTAAATCAGCAATAGATTTTGCTGTTTAGTTATAGAATTTGACTGCCGCTAATTCCTGTTTCTTTAAGCAGTGATTATTTTATCTACAATAATTTCTTTGGCTGATGAAATGTAAATTGAAAATTAACCTATCTTATAAACAATATATTACAATTTAAATTGCATAAATTAAAGCAAATGCAGATGGCGATAGAAAGGCATCCAGGGCCTGTAATGTTTGAAAATAACTTTTGTTAATATAATCTTTTAGAAAAGTATTTTTGAATGTTTAACTAATTAAACAGTTAAAGTTCAAATATCATATTGTTGTAGTTTGCTGTCTTAGAACTTCACCTAGTAGAATCAGAAATGCAGTCCATATGTTTAAGTTATTAAGGGGCGTGCCAAATCAAATATGGACAAGTAAAAATAGATGAAGCTAGGGAGTATATGAAGATGAATACTTTCTAGTTAATTAATGCGCGTAAATAGAAAGTAGAAACTTAGAACTTGCACATATTAAATATATATTTTTTAAAAAAAGAATTAGGGTAGGGAAAGAGAAAAATCCAATATGTTATTTTAGATATCCCAATTTGTTCTAATTAAGGAGAAAATAATTATTTTTATTATATACTTGTAATTCTTTTTATGTGAATTTCTTGTGCAGAATTTTTCAAAGAAATGAGGTCAACTATTGGCTTCGAAATAGTAGACTTCTGGGTTGATGATTTCATAAAGCTTTATTGCAGATTTTATTTGAGAATTTAAGAGAATTAATTTGATTTAAGAGTTAAGTTGATTTCATTTTGAAATTATTGTATTTAGTTAAATTTCAATTTTACTTGGGATAGAATAGATCATTTGATTTGACATCATTTAACTTTTACAAAATATTTATTATATATTGCTACTTTATTCTTTGATTATAATATTAGAACACATTTGCTTTACATATGTTTCATGTTTTTTATAAAAGGTTGATATTTTCGAATGTACGAATTAAATATAAATATTTGTGTCATGAGAAAAATTATATAGAGAATTCTATTGATATTTAAAGAAATTTGGTAGCGATATTAGTCTAAATGTAGAAAATAGTAATGTGACATTTTGCAAAGTTATAAAAGAATGTCACTAATTTTTACGACATTTAATATTTTTATTTACTAACACTAATTAAAATGTCGAAAATTTTAATATGACATTTTATAAAGGCCAAAAGTAAGTGTCGTAAAGAAAATTTTACGAACATTTAATGTAAATGTCAAAAAATTTAAGTGACGTTTCATAGATGTCATAAAATGTCATATCTCATACTGACATTTATCGAAATGTCAAAAATAAATATCGTTTCTTAATCGACATTTACCTAAATGCCAAAAAATAAATATCGTAAGTTTGACATTTACCTTTATGTCACAAAGTAAATATCGCAAATTCTTTCCAATATTTACCTAAATGTCACAAAGTAAATGTCACAAAATTCTTGCCGATATTTACCTAAATGTCGAAAAAATTCTTGACATTAAAATTTACTACATTTGTTGCAAATGTATATTAAATAGGAAAAATTACTCGACTAGACAAACATAAATCTCTATTTTATGTAGTTGAACAGTACTTTAAAAAAATTATGTAATATAGAGCTACTTTTAATTATATAGCATTTAATTAGTATCAGAAAATTTTTTTCCTCTCTCATCCACTTTTCTCGTTTTTCTCTCCCACAATTCAATTCTCCCTCAATTTACTCAACCACTTCTTCGGTTGCCGCTTGGAATCCCGACGGCGTCCACCATCTTCTCCGGTTGATTCACGCTATCGTCGATACTCCGGAGATCCACTTTTCCGACCCGAGTCAATCTCCGGCGATCAGTTTCCCCTTCACCATCCGTACAATTTTCCAGTTCTCCCGGGCGTTCAATTTCAGTTTTCCCCCATAATCCACCGCAGAATACCGTCCACCATCTTCTCCGATTGCTGCATCATTATCGTCGCTACTCCGGCAAGATCTAGAAGGCATAGATCTGTCCGACAAGGTTCAGATTCAAAGGCTTCTCCGACACCCTGACCCTCTTGATTTTTTCTCTTTTTTCCCCCACTAGTCCCAGCAGATCCTCAGCTTCTATGATTGGTTGCCGGAATTTTATAAGGCGACGATAACAAGGAGAAAGAGTTAATGACGGAGGTGGAAATTGAGTTTGTGATATTAGATTTCGTCGGAGTCAAAACAGTAATGATACCAGATTTCACCGAAAGTTGAGTTTGTGATATGAAGGAGAAGGAGCCGATGACCTTGCTGACTCTTTGATCTATCGGTTGACTCTGTCTTTTTAACATCCTTTATCTTGATTTGTTTCCAGGAGCAGAGATGGAATGAAATAAGCAATCAAGTCCGTCTGGACTCCGATCGAGAAAGCCCTATCCTCGACCTACTTCCCCCTTTTGTGGCTTTAGCCTGCTTCTTGTTACCTTGTTACTAAAAAAATGGCGTGCGTATAGAATGGGATCAAGACCAGTAGGTCGGTTCTCTCCCGAGTATCATTAGTGGGTCCACAGACTTTTTTGATAAAAAAGAAAGGATAGGCCCGGGGACCCCATGGCAATTAGGATCTCAAGACGCAGCAACGCCTATAATGCAAAGAATAACAGACTTACATCACGATGTCTTTTTCTTCGTTATTCTGATTTTGATTTTCGTATCATGGATCTTGGGTCGCGCTTTATGGCATCTCCACTAACAGAGGCATAAGTTGAGTTTGTGATACCAGATTTGACGAAAAAGCTTAAGTTGATATCAGTTTTTATGATATCTGATACATGTATCTTTGATACCAGATTTATGCATTTGGAAAAATCTTTTCTCCTTCTACTGAAATACTATGTATCAAGAAAATTTGTATGTTTATCCGATAAAATTGATACATGTATTGTAAAATTGTATCAGAGAACTTGAAACATCTATTATAAAAAAAAAGTTATATCTTAAAAATGTTCATCTATTATCAAGAAAAGATGAACACTTATTTGAATATGCGTTCTTTATTTTCATCAATTTCCGCTCAATTTGTTATAAAACAGCGCAATTAAAGACCCTAATAAATATTGTATCAATGATATCAGATTCCCAATCTTGATACTCCATACAAAAGGCTGCCAAGAGACGTAATAAAGTAAAGTGTTGCTCCGCTACGTAATATAGGTCTAAACTAGAGCCTTTTATGAAATTTTCTCAATTAAATATCGGTAAACGAATTTGTGACATTTAAACACCTTAATATGACATTTATATAATATCGTCGTATCTCCACTTTCTTTTTGTACAAGACGGAGAATCGAACACTCACCAACAAGGTGAAAGTTTAAATAGTTAACCAATTGAGTTACTAAGATTCTCCAAATATTAAATATATCAAAATATTGTATGTAGCCTTTTTATATATATGAAGAATCAATACTCGTCTTGACTTGCTTTTCTGTTCTTCTGGTCTACATTTCTTAACATAGCTGGAATATTGAGCAATTTTCAAAATGACATGCTGTTTCCTTTTTGGCTCATTGCACCAAACAAAAAAAGAAAAGGAGAAAAAGAAAGGAAGAAAATTAAAGCAGACGTTGTTATATAGCCAATGTTACGAAAAGAATCTGTCTATTGGAAAAGTCATTTATGTGCACCACCAATAATTGAGATATGTGATTCTTATTATCAATTGACGAATCTATATATACAACATACATTGACCATATAGATAACATTTACACAACAATATCCGGACCAAAAAAGTAATTCCGCCAGTGCAGTGGACAAGGTTGCTCATCTCTTAGCTAGAGGTCTCGATTTCGAGCCCTAGATATGAAAAATTTCTTTGGCAGGGAGCGCTTCTCATGAATGGGCTTTACCTGGCACGAATCCGTATTAGTCAGACTTCAAAGGGCAAGAAACATTAAATAGTAACAGAAATAGAATTACACGAAATTTCAAGTGTAATACCATGACTATTAGTATGAAAGAATAAGCGAGACAACTCTTAACTACCTATTTAATCATCTACTCTAATCCGTGTTCTCCATAACCTCCTATTTAATTAATGCCGACTTCTTTTCATGCCTTTCTGGTCTCGAATTGTTTTCTTCTTCAAATTATTTGATACTTGAATTTTATGGGATTGATCAAATTTATATGTGCTACGTAAAATTGATGACTTATTGCTTATTTGTAACTAATTTAATTGATTTTTTTAATTAAATATCATTATTGAATTTTGTCGAGTTTGAGTGTTGAAAAAGACCTGATCTATCAATTTTTTAAATTTGATTTTAATCGAACATTGAAAATTAATTAAATACTCTACTCTATTGTCTTTATGTTTGTGAATTTAAATTCTCGTTTTCCCTCGAACGAATCTTACGTCTAATTAAGCACTCACAACACATAATTGAATCACCTCAGTAATAGTATATACTATAGGAAAGAATGACATTTAAAATAAAAAAACTGATTTTTATCTAAACTCCATGTGCATAAAGTTTTCACATGTATGCCAAAGATAAAATAAGAGGCATATAGATCAGTGATAAATATTACTCGCATTAGATTTACATTAAGTTATATAAATATATTATAATTAAGTGATTTAATAATAAAAAATTACTTAATTAATTATAATTGAATTTAAACGTCCATGATTTAAACACATATTATATAGGCTTTGAATTAAACACCAGTTCATAAGTTTGCGAGATAATTGAAATTCTTTCATTGTCAATTACTTTTTCCGTCCACTTTTACTTGTCATTGTTCTGCTTTTCGAGATTAAATTGTATGAATTTTGATCAACATTTTGAGATGTATTTTTTCATCATATTAATATTAGAAAGATTGTAACTTATATCATTATTAGTATAGTTTTCGATCATCTAGTTTTAAATTTAAAATATTAAATTAATCAATTTTAATTTAGCTTTAAAATTTAGTCAAATTGATTTTTATAAAGTAAAATATGACAAGTAAAAATAAACGAAGAGAGTAATATTTTGCTTCTTTTTGAATCGAATTAGTAGATTTTTTTAATTTAGATGATTAGTTTTTTTCTTTTTTCAAAAAGCATATGCATTAACGAGTATTGACTATTGAGTGTCGACATTGAACAGCCATCGGGAAGAGGCGCATTTTAGCCACCCAAACCCTGTTTTACATAAACCACTACTTGACCCCAAGCCCCGAGAACTGTCCCCTCGTCTAAAAAGCTACTATTATTTTAAAAAATTAATTTATCAATATTATCCGTTTGATTTTTTTCTAAACTCTTCTTAAAAATAAAAATAATTATTATTTGAGATTTAAAAATAATTGAAAACTCATTAAAAGGAAAAGTAATTCCGAAAAAAAATTAATACATTTTTAAAATTTGAACAATTCATTTATTTTGAATCATAAAAAAAGTGTCAATAATCTATTTATATTAAATTAAAAAGAGTAATAAAAATATACTTTTACTAATTTATCCATTAATTTGTTTTACTATACATATATATATAAGAGGTTGGCAGCTCACTTCAAGGAGACACTCTTGGACAACGTGTCTGTTTGAGCTGCCTGCTTGAAGGGTTCTACTTCAAAAAATTTAATATTTTATCCGTTTCAATTTATTTATCTTACTTTTAATTTTAATATGTTATATATTTGATCAAAATATTATGTTATGTATTTGATAATTACGTAAAAGATATTATAAATTACAATATAAAATTTTTGTTGACTCTCGAAATTATGTTAGTGCCATATAAAGGGATAAAAATAAGATAAAAATTATTATAAATCACAACAATTAAAAAAAATGTATAATAAATTTAGTGATTTAAAAATTCTATCTATGTAATATATATTGAGCCCGTGCTGGCACAAAAATTTGTGTATATTCTTATATGAATTTCATTGATCTAAATAAAATAATGTATGCATATCTAAAAAATTAATTGATCTAAATAAAATAATAATGTATGAATATCTAAATTAGACATATTTTATAATTTTTGAGTATTAACATTGGACCCGTGCATAACACGAGATTTGGTATCTAGTATATTTTATATTTATGTAGCTTCTCCATCAATACTAAAATTAACAATAGAATAACTTATTTAGAACTTTGTAATATTTATTCTTTTGAAAGAATTAATTTAAGGATAAAAAAAAAGTTTTATTTTGATTTTATAAGTAATTAGGGACATATATTTCGATAATGTGAACGGATAATATGAAACGGAGGGATTAATTTTTGCGCTTATAAATTCCAAGTTCCAAAACGAGAAAGTTCAGAATCTCCAATTCCACTCAATTCAAAATCCCCTCTCTCTCTCTCTCTCTCTCTCTCTCTCGCCCTTTTCCACTCTCTCTTTCTCTCTCTCTCCAGTCACTATGAAACAACACGCAATCGTTGCTTCCACAGCTGACACGTGTAAAACCATCGAAGTCGCCGTCGTCGAGCGGCAACACCACCGTTCTCCGCCCCTTCTTCCGCCACAAGCCATCAAGCTTTCGCCGATCCTCACCGCCGACGATAATCCCTATAATTTTGATTTTAACTACAGTTCATGCGCCGATGATGACAACGGCGAAGAGTTTTTCATTCCTCCTCTCAACTTTGCTATGGTCGATAATGGCATTTTCCGGTCCGGTTTCCCTGACGTAGATAACTTCTCCTTCCTTCAAACACTTGGCCTTCGTTCCATCATGTAAGCAAATTAGTACTGTTTTTACTAGTACTACTCCCTCTCCGTTCCAAAATAGTTGTCACGTTTTGCTTAATGAGAGTTAATTTGACTAATTTTAAAGCTAAAACTAGATTTAGTTGAATTCAATATTTTAAAATTAAAATTTAGATATTAAAAAACTATACAGAAAGTAGTATTAGTTGTAATTTTTCTCATATACATCTTAAAATGCTGTTAAAGTTACTCTCAAAAAGGAAACTGTGACAAGTTTTTTTGGAATTAAGGGAGTAATTATTTAGCTTAAGTTTTTGGACGAGAAGGATATGGTGGCGCTCTCTTTGTTTGTATGATGTAGAGTAAGAATAGAATTGATGAATTAGGGCTTTTTTTTGTTGTTGACAGATACCTGTGTCCAGAGCCATATCCAGAAGCAAACATGGAATTTCTCAAGGCAAATGATATTAGCTTGTTTCAGTTCGGAATTAAAAATTGCAAAGTACGTTTTTAATTTTCTCTGATGTTGATAAATTTGCTTCTTTCCGTTGATTCGGTTGGTTATATATATGCATAAAATCAATCTTGAGCGGAAGTGATCTCATCACATTTGATGAGATTCAGCTTATATTTGAAGCTAAATATGGTAAATTCGTGAATTGGCTTGACGAAGAGGTGAATTGTCAATTTTTCAAGTTAGAAATGAGATGATTAAGGTTAAAGAGAATAGATAGACACTAAAATAATTGAAAGCACGCCTAGTGGGCCGTAGAAGATTTCGGAAAAATCAGTTAACTTTGGCATTTATAGTAATGTACAGTTCATTGAAAAGAGAACCATGGAACATTTTTCCAACTTAAAATTTCGGCTATGCCTGCAGAATACATATTTTTATCCGTTTGCATGTAGTACTTCCTCCATTTCATTTTACTTAGCCCTGTACCAAAAACAAATGTTTCATTTTACTTGTCCATTTTAGCAAATTAAGTGATGTTTATTACTTTTATTCCATACTATCCTTGGTATTAAATAACTACAGAAAGTAATGGTAGTCAAATTTAATTTAGTTAAATACACCTCTAATTAAAGCTTTCTTAAGGGGTGTGCCAGGTCAACAAGGGCCAAATAATATAAAATGGAGGTTAGTACAACATGAAATGATGCTTGTTTGTTTGTATATGTACATAATATACATGATTCTCCAAGATTTAGTTAATATATTTTCTGTCCGCATCTGCTTAAGTCATGTGGAAGGATGGAATTAACTGACACTGTAAATATTTTCAGTTTTCAGAAGTTTTAAGGAAAATTAACTTGTGAAGGGTTCGGATTGTGATGAGTGAGGATGGAAACCTGGAGAGTTGCACAATAATTTAATGTATTTTAGAGAATGCCACAAGATGATTGGTCTAGAATTTGGCCATTGCTGATCTTAAAGGCCATGGTCCACATAGGGTTTAGAAATTTAATTATTAGTACTACTTTCCAGTGATACAAATAATGATCTTATAAGGATAACAACAAGTATTACTTTAGAGAAAAGAATCTGTATATGTCTGGCTATGTTTATTCTTTTTTTTTTTTGGTTTTAATTTTTTTCGCTGGTTGTTTTTGATTTGCGAGAATCTACGTCTAAAACTCAAAAAATTGTCTTTTCAGTCATTTCCTTGTTTAAATCAACACGTAGTTGGCACCACAGTTACCTCTGTTAGTTATACGCACTAGGAGTGTCTTCAGAAGAAACTGGCTTTAAGATCAGTATTATTCTTTATCCGAATCAACCTTCAAAATTCTGTGTCCTACTCGTACACTTCAATGGTTATATATTTTGTAACCCTTGTATCTGTATAGAAAACATAAGATATGTATTAACTGGAAATCTCGGATTATTGTATTCTTAGCTCTGCCTCTTAGACCTTAGCTTATGATTTTTTTCGTATCCAAAAGTTTTTGTTCTCGAGTATGGGATTCTGTTGATTATGCATGTATTGTAGTAACCATCTGTTGAACCATTAAGTTTTCCCCTCGTTGAGAAGGTTGAGTCATGTATAAACTTGAGTTATGCTTAAGTTGTAATTGTAGCTTGGAAGAATTAATATCAAATAATTGTCCCTATCCTGTATTTTGGACTTCCAATTCCCTGCATGTCCCTTGAGCATAGAGTACATGAATTTCAATATTTAGAAGTAACAATACTGAAGTATGTCCCTGAATTTCTAATTAAAATAGCTACACGAAAGTTGGATCCTATGAAACCCGGATCAAGCATAGAGTACTGGTTATGAGTTGTGATCCGGGTTTCATTGGATCCAACTTTCGTGTAGCTATTTTAATTAGAACCAACTAAACAGGATAGTCCTCCTCCTCTCTGTGACGAGAATGAGCATGGCAAGGGAAAAGTTAGGTGCAGAAACACAAGACACATCGGCAATCACTTAAAAGTTAAAACTTAGTTGTCGACTTTCATTTTATTCATTTAACTGATTGGTAAAGTTTCAGTTTTTTCCCTTGGATCTTCAAGCAAAGATCAAATGATGTGTTGCCTGATCGTTGTCTTTCTATCTTAACATCTAACTGCTGAAGTTAGCGGGATATTTCCTATTTCTTCTTTTTGATATCTCTATGGTTGTATGATTAACCAGGCAGTTGGTAAGTTTGTTGGCTTCAGTCTGCCCTTGTCCCAGCTTGACTGTCAAATATCTGTCTCATTTATCGGGTGACAGACTACTCCCTATATTCCCGCATATGCGGTAAACTAAAATTACACTTTAAAAAGTACCTGATTCTATTCCTTTTAGCTTGTTGTTATTAGCTCCTCACTAGCAATAAGGGTTCCTGGAGATTGGCTTGAGCCACACTTTATTCCTGGCTTGAGATTTGCTTGATGAGGCCATCAATGTCGACATGGTCCATGAGTCCATCTCGAGATTAAACAAAAGTAGTTGGTACTTGTTGAATTTGCTTGTAAGTAAAGGAAAGCATAGAAGAAAATAAAATAAAAGAACTCAAGAACAGTCACAAAACTCATGCTGGAAATATAGATAAGGGCTTCAAGTAATCTGCTGCTTCCTTTTTTTGGTCCTCTCCCAGTGTTCATAGCACAGAAAATTTTCAGCGTGGTGTCATTGGCTTTACTGATGCTAAGGAATTGATCACATTTGTTATTGCTTGAGAAGAGTATTTTGTTTTGTTCTTTTACGTAAAAAAGTTATTGGCGATTGATTTTTACAATTATGCTCTCAGGAACCTTTTGTAAATATTCCAGAAGATAAAATTCGTGAAGCATTGGGGGTTCTAATTGGTATGTTCTTTCAAAAGAGAATATCCTCTTACAAACTTTTAATCAAAGTGAGTTAATACTGCTCTCTTCCTGTGCTAATGCTTTAACCTGCTGCTACAGATGTTAGAAATCATCCAGTGTTAATCCACTGCAAACGCGGGAAGGTGTGTAATTTTTATTTTTTATGTTGTAGCGTCAAATTCCAAAGTAATAGCACCTTATTTAAATTATGCTTCTTTTTTTGTGTCCATTTTCCAGCACCGAACTGGTTGCCTTGTTGGATGTTTGAGAAAATTGCAGAAGTGGTGCCTAACTTCTGTGTTCGACGAGTACCAACGTTTTGCTGCTGCCAAAGCAAGAGTGTCAGATCAGAGGTTTATGGAGCTTTTTGATGCATCCTGCTTCATACAACAGTCATTGCCGTTTTCCTGTTCAAAGAGGTAACGACAAGTGCACGTGAACAGGGACTCTGATTCTTTTCTTTGCTGTGTTTGGCGTTCAATAAATTGGAAGAGGTGATGACTTTTTGAAGTAGTACATTTCGTTAATGAAGGAAATGGTCATTCTTATTCCATTACAAGATCAATTAAAGAAGATTTATGAGCAGCTCTTAGCTTCCTCCTTAGATTTTCCGTAATGTGTTTAGCATAGATATGCTTAGATTTCTTTTAGATTCCATCACCTGTTAAAGAAGCATTTGAGTGTGTTATTTGTCAAAAACACTAGGAGTAGAGCTCGTACTCTCCGTCCGGGTTCTTCCTGCCAACTATGATTAAACCAAGGCAGCTACTAGAAAGCAAAATGTACCCGTGATGCTACCTGGTTTCCGGTTCTCTGACAAATATGTCTGTAACTTATTAGTATGTTATAGTATCTCTACTGTACCTAGAAGCTTTAATTAATTGTAACTAGGAAGGTCCACAAGCAACAAGTGCTAAGTGCTCAACGATCCTGTTGGGTTCCCTTAGAAGAAAGGAGTCTTTTGTAGTTTTTGCATCTTGCAACAAATTCTGTAATTTCACTTGAACGTCATGGCCTATTTAATTTTTACAACGATATAATTTTTACTATTTTCTACCGTGGTTACAATTGTGTGCAAACATTGTGAGTTGTAAAGGAACACCGCTGGATTTTATTTTGATGAAAGTTTAACTTGATCAGTTCATCCTATTAAGAGCCTCTTTGGAGGTTGGAGACTTGTATATATTTGATAAGTATAAAAAGGAAAAAGGGGATTAGTGGTACTGTTTATCATTTAAAATTAGAAAAAGTGTCAAAAATACTTGTGAACTATTCGAAATAGGTCAATATATCCTTGGTTACATTTTTGGCTTAAAAATGCCCTTGCTATTAGGTTTTTTGTCTCAAAATTGCCCTCCAGCTAGTCAAATAACTCAAAAATATCATTTCTACTAACGGTGGTTCGAAAACTTCGAAATGTGGTAGAAAAGTCAAATGTGGGATTCTGTAGTCACTAAAAGATACTTATTGTACCAAAACGGGTGCAGTTTTATTAAAGTTTGTTGGACAAAATATTCTTTATGTTATGTTTGTTTCACAGTGTTTTGCTCACATTTCACTTGGAAGGTCGAATTGTCCCTTTTAAGACAATTTGGATAAAATGGCTCATAGACCATCACTATCTCATTTAAAATTGATTTAGTTTGAATCTTATCTTTGCTTTTAAGTGAAGTTGACTCATCTTATTAGTAAAGTTCACATTCTTATTTATTTTTCCCACTATGTGATACCCACGTCAACTTCCATGTTCAACCATAATTTAAATAGTATGGGTCAAAATTAAAGGCTTAGCTTTTTGATCATTAAAGTAAAAAGAGTTGATGACAAAGAAAGCTTAGTCCTTTCCTTGCATGAAAAGCAAACCGAAAGGATGCTGCCTGCTAGATAACCTATTTTGATCACTTATACATACATAATCTTTTGTAAATACATTAATTTAGGAGACTTACCGATCTGCAACAATCACGACTTGTGTTATCGATCGTCGAAAATCCTTACGATGCCGATGAATTTCCTTTATATTCTATCTTATGTAGCTAACCCTAGTCATCATATTATTGTGGAAAATCATGTATTTTTCTACACACATAATGGTGTATTTATACGTTATAAGTAGGGTTTAGGAGAAGGACAAACTAATGGGCTAACATGCTAATTAGCACACCTTTAAGCCCCCTTATGAGTGCTCTCGATCCAATAGTTATTTTCAACAATTACAGATTATTATTCCTTTTTCGTTCCTTACCTAATTCTTTTTTAATTTTTCTGTTCTCCCTTTTCCTGGTCTGATCTGATAAGACTACACTTGTCCAACAGCAATATAAGTTTGTTCATAGTGAATTTCCCAACAGTGAATTAAGTATGCTCAATATTTAACTTATGAAGCTAAGACAAAGTAATTTCACGAATAGGGAACAGGACACTGCCAATTATTATAAAAATCACACTATAATGTAGCTTTGATTTATCAGTTTATTTTTTTTAATACAAACTTTAGGACTCTTTATTTTTTATAATATAAGCAGCAGAGAGACGCATCCTCTTTTGTATGGTACTGTGACACTAAAAAAGCAAATAATGTGTTTAGCTAGGTTTGTGAAACTTGAAGAACAGAATCATTTTCTTTTCTTTTCTTCTTTATGAATTGGTACTTAAGCACTTGCAATTGGATCAACTTTCACATCAGATTCCATGGCCTTCATGGCTTCAAATCTTGGCTCTTTGGCCTGAAACTTGAGTCCAGCATATAACTTCATGTAATCATCAAACACGAACTTTGGATAAAGTTGCTTGCTTTCCTCAACTAGAGCTGGTGCTGGATAGATTACTGCATCGCTTCCTGGGTTGTAAAACGAGGCTAGTGACATCCTAGTCCCGTCTGTTTGAGCAATCACTCTGTGCATCACACTCTTGTATTTCCCATTGGTGATCACCTGTTTTTTACATTTCATAAATATTACCGTTTTAGTACTTCCAAGTTATGGTGAAAAGAACAATACATAATGAGATACTCTAGGATCTTGTACCTCAAGTTGGTCACCAAGGTTAACCACAATAGAGTGGCGCATGGGAGGAACATCGATCCATTGGCCGTCTTTGAGGAGTTGAAGGCCACTCACTTTGTCATCTTGGAAGAGAAGTATGATGCCACCAGCGTCTGTGTGAGCGCGGAGTCCCTTAATCAAATCGGGCTTGGGGCATGGTGGATAATTGCTAACTTTAGTCCCAAAATTGGGACCTTTTGATCCATAAAATGCCTTTTTCAAGTAACCCTTTTCAAGCCCAAGATTTTCACAGAGCAAGTCCAGTAACTCCTCAGCCAACTTCTCCAATCTTTTTGCAAAATCTCTCATGACCTCTCTGCATATCATTTGGGACATGAATTTACTATAAAGTTTAGAACTATTTATCTTGCTCTGTATAGTATATGCATTACCTGTATTCGTCTTCGAGATCGGGTACATCAGAGATGTTAGAAACAGGAAGATGGCGCAAGAAGAAAGTGCTTTCCCAATCCAAATCAGTAACCTCAGCTTGCACAGCTTCAAGACCTTTGCTGGCCACCAATTCTTTGAACCTCTGTTCCATGCACTTCTTGTAATGTCCCTTTGTTAATTTCTCTACAGTGTCCATTACTTCATGTGGAATCCCATGGTTCACCAACTGCAATGATCACAGAAACAAATTGAAAAAAATATGTTTATGCAAGTTTACTACTATTTCTGTTTCATTTTACGTGTCTTAGTTTTAGCGGAGCCAGAGTTTAAGAAAATAAAGAATAGTTTTGTATCTTGAGGTCTTAAACTAAATGTGTACAATGTACCAAAATGCCCTTATGCAGGATGTTGGTACAATGTACCAAAATGGCCTTATGCAAGATGTTGGAATTACAGAGTTACTAAATATAGGAAGTGACGTTCGTTTTTTAACAGATTAAAATGGAAAGTAGGATCATAAATTGAAACATAGGGAGTAAAATGTTTATGCAAATAAACTGTAATTATTACCTCAAAGAAGCCCCAGTTCTCACAGGCATCTTGAATCACTTCCATGATGTTGGATCTCTCAGGTCCATTGAGCTTTTCCAAGTTGATAATTGGGAAGTTATCCATCTTAATTTCTTGGTAAAGTATATACTATGTGTTTCTAAGAATAGAATATATGTGTGAATTATACAAAAGAAAGATTGAAGAGATGAATATTAAAGTTTGATGGGAAAGAGTGAGGCTTGGAAAGGGGTATTTATAGGGGAAGAAATCAAGAAAAATAGGAATTATAACTAGAGGGATTTGCTCTTAGAAGGAGAATGTTGGAGTAATTGGTAAAGTTGCTGTCATGTGATCAGGAGGTCACGGGTTTAAGCCTTGGAAACAGGCTTTTGCAAAAATGTAAGGTAAGGCTGCATACAATAGACCCTTGTGATCGAGTCTTTCCCCGAATCCTGCTCATAGCGGGAGCTTTACTGCATCAGGCTGCCCTTCTTGGTCCTACAATGCATACATTATTCCAAGTCTCACAATGGTCCCCCTTGAATCCAAGTCCACCTTACATGAATTCTGGTCACAATTACTTGTTGGACCTTCTTACCCACACACAAGTGGGATTTTTAAGTTTTGGACCTAATTTATAAAGATGTACAATTGGAAAATGACCAATTTTTTGGTGGCTAAAAATGATTTTTTCCTTACATTTTGACCAGTAATATAATATAAAGGGATCTGTCTGAAGCGGCTGCTGTAGTGAAAACTAATTTGATGTTATTGTTTCATGTGTTGTTTTAAATTTCTTTGTTCTGTTTGACATGTATTGTACTATCTGCAGGGAAGTTGCCTCACTCTTGAATCCGAGATGCCGAGCCAAGATTTGAACCTTATGGGTTTATGGTTCTACTCTTTTCAAGTTACTGGTTTTAAATTAATCATTTATACATATCAATAGATTTTTAAGATAGACTATAACGTTTGAATCAAAACTACTGAGTTCAGCTGACTTCAGAACCGACACTCGCACTCTGCCCGTGCATTGCACCGCCACATGTTTCATATGAAATTTCTAGGAGATAGCCAGGATGGTGGTACTCCTCCATTCATTTTTACTTGTCCACTATATTAAAAATAGATGTTCAACAATACTTGTTCAGTTTATGAAATCAAGAGATAATTTTACACTTAGAGTGTGTTTGGTAGGGAGGAAAATGTTTTCTGGAAAATGTTTTCCAATTTTCTTGTGTTTGGTTGGTCAAAAAAATTGGAAAATATTTTCCTCCAAAATAAGGAAAATGACTTTCCTAATGAAAGTAGGGAAAACAAGTCCCCACCCTCACAACACCCCAATCCCACACTAATCCACTCTACCCTCCTACTCTCACCCCTACCTCCAACCCCCACCTCTACCTCACACAATTTTAAAAAAATATTTTTTCTATTCCACCCTACCCCGCTACCCACCCCACCCCCACCTCCCATCCAATTTTTTTTTTTTTTTTTTAATTCCTTCTTTAGAAAAAAGTAATTTTTTTTACTCCATCTCACCCATCCACCCTCCCCCCTCCCACCACCCACCACCCACCACCCACCTAAATCCATTTTTTTTAATTTTCTTTTTCAAAAAAAGTTACGTTTTTTTTAAAAAGTAATATTTCTTGTATCCCAACCCTCCTCTCCACTCCCCGCCCCCTCCCTCCCCTAGATACACACACACAAAACTCAATTTTTTAAAAGAAAATTTTACTTTTTTAAAAAAAATCTACTTTTTTTTTTAAAAAACAATATTTTTTGTATCCCAACTCCCCCCCCCCCCCCCCCCCCCCCCCCCCCCCCCCCCCCCCCCCCATCACCTCCACCCAACCCAAATTTTTTTTTTTTTTAAGAAATAATTACTTTTTTTAAAAAAAATGTAATATTTTTGATAACCCCTTCTCCCTCTCCAAAAAAAATTCCATTTTTTTTTAAAAAACTTTTTTTTTAAAAAATAATAATATTTTTGGTTACCTTCCTCCCTCCCCCCCCCCCCCCCCCACCCCACCACCACCACTAGTTACCACCACACTCCCAACCCCCCAACTTACTCCCTAGAAAATATTTTCTACTCTCTAATCAAAAATAAAAAAAATATTTTTTGAAAAATGTGTTTTCACTCATCAATCAAACAGTAGAAAATATTTTTTGAAAAATGTTTTCCACTCACCAATCAAACATGAGAAAATAAGTAAGAAATCAACTTGTTTTCATAAAACATTTTCCATGAAAAATATTTTCCTTCATACCAAACACACCCTTAGTTCCTAATTTACCCTTATCATTAATTATAATCATTTTTCTATTATATTTTTTAAGATATTATATTTATTATATTCAAGGAGTAATATAATAAAATAATCCTTTTATTTATAATTTTAAAAAAATACGTAAAATTAATAATGAACAAGTAAAGATGAACAGAGAGAACTATTGACTTGAGTAATTTTGTCTTGTTACACAAATTGTAGTGCAATTTATTGGTTCACTTAAAAAGTTTCCTACTAGTGCAGGACTTCATGTCTTCTAGATTTTTCCTGAGTTAATGACACTATATCAATAACCCGTGGAGAAGCTATCTTTTAATTGATCGAAAATACTAGGTGATTGTTTTTTATTTTTCTAATTTTTGATGAATAAAGTTTTTAAATATTTGGAGATAACAAATATCTCGGATATTGTAGTTGAGATGAATTGTTGGAAGGATAATTTTAGAAATCTTTCCTCAAGTTTGAGGGGGTGGGGGGACGATTGCAGGGCAAATTCGTATAAACCCACAAGAGACTTCAACCCGTCCCGCCCCGCCCCACATAACATTTTTTTTATATTTTTAACTCGTTCCGCTCCGCCCCCATAAACCCACCCACCATAAGTTTTTCTTAATTTTTTTCACTTTGTTATTTAGCTTAAACGTTCCGTCTAATTTTTTTTCTTCCTGTTTCTATGGTTTCGATTAGACACAGGTTAAGTTAATTAGATAATTTTAAGAGAGAAACTTTAATTATGGTGGAGAGATTCACTATAACGTCATTTAAATCTAGGCACATCAGATCTTATTCCAAATTTGATTTATGTATTTTGTTCTTCAGTTTCAGCTAGTTTTCTTTTTTAATTATTAATTTCAATATTTATTTATATGGACAAGATAGCAAATATCTGAAGCCCAAATTATGTACTAACAAAATATCTGAAACAAAAAAATTATTGAAAATCCAATTTAAAAATACTAAATATGATATACAACATTTAAAATTTTAAGAGAAAAAACTTGGCTTCATCTTTAATCAAATTAATCTATTTCACTAGACCAAAGAAAATAAAGTTTTTCATTTTAAACCCGCATTCGCTCCACACCCGCAAGAATTGATTTTTTTTTTATTTCAACCCGCCCCCCCTCGCAATTAGGGGTGTACATAAATCGGATTGATTCAAATTTTTTAAATACCAAATTAAATCATTAGTATCGGGTTTTTAAATTTATAAACCAAACCAAATCAATAAAAGTCGGATTTTTCGACCTCAAATTTTTCTGGGTTTTTTTTTATTTCCTCGGAGTTTTTGGATTTTTCCGGTAAAGTCTTTATACAAACATATAATTAACTTGTTCTTCAAATATTCTGTAGCCATAGCAAAATACAACTATCTAAGGTATTTCTTAAAAAAATAACACAAAAAAATGAGTGAGGATAATAAAATATTCAACCAAAAAATAATGAAATTGCATAGAATAAATATTGCATATTAATAAGTCATAATAAAAATAATCATAATTTAAAAGTATTAAGTCATGCTAAAATAAGTCTAATAATTAAGTATTAACTACATGACAAAATATTAAATAGAAAAATAAAATTAGTTTATGTATTTATGTAAAATTAAAGAATAGATATGTAACGTGATTATCATTCCTAATGTTGAATTGAATAATTTTTTGTTAGCAGTAATATTGATTTGTGCGAGTTACTAATGTCTATGGCCTATGGGTTATAAATTTACCGCACCATTTAAAATTCTAAGTTTAAACTTGAAATAATATGTTGATAGATAAAAACTATGAAATTTTTTAAGAAATATTTATAAACTATATCACAATAAATATTTTTGTATGTAAAATATTTTAAAAAAAATAATATACATGTAATATCGGGTTGATTCAGTTCGATTTAACTTTTTTTAGTTAAAACCAAACCAAATCAATTATAATCGAGTTTTTTTTTCAATACCAAACCATTAGTCGGATTTTTTTTCGATTTGACTTGATTTATGATTTGATTCAATTTTTGATTCGATTTTGTACAACTCTACTCGCAATCATGTCCCCCCACCCCACCCACCCACCCACATAGGCCTTGGCTTCGCCCGCCCCATTGCCATCACTACACACTATTCTCTCTTGGTTTTGAATATTATACTCACCAACGTTATTTTTTTATTTTTTTTTAGTAACGGGTCTTTTAGTTTATTTATTATTAATGTAAAAAATTATTGAAGTCGTTTTCTTTGAGGGCGGCCATGTGATCATTGGCAATGCATTTGAGATTTAAAAAATTTAGCAATGATCTTGAGGTAATTAGAGTTATAATTATATTCTTAAGCCAAATCTAGTCCTGATCAACTATCTTTGACTAGGACATTTGATTTTTTCGACATATCATATTTTTTTGGTACTTTAGCTATGTCATTTTATTTAATGGTTAATACACAACTTTACCTAATTAACTAATTGTTGAATTTCGTCTACCTAATGAAATCTAAGCTGATGAAACATGCAGGCTTGAGCAAATTAATAAGTATATCAAGACACCCATTTTGGCCATTTGGTGATATCTAATTACGTTTTATAATGCTAAAACATAAACTTAGGGAGTCATAAACGTAATCGTTTTAATCATGACTTCAATATTGTTAATCATCTAGCAAACAACAGAAAACACACATATTTAATTCCTAATTACTTTTAAAAATGCTACTTTATATATTTATTTATTTTACCACTTTTTGTGTTTTGGATACATGCCTAATTGCTGATGAATTGACGTATCTTAGATACATGAATAACTAATTATGGACATTTTAATTAACCAAATCCCTTAATATAAGGTCGAAATCAAAGCATGTATATATGTTTAATTAACTTTATTTTTTTACTTTTTAAAAACAATAAATTCATTAATTTTCATTAATATAAGACGAAAACATGTATATCTTGGTTATATAATTTGATTACTTTTCATCTAATGTATCATTTTATATGTATCTAGTATTAATTTCATGTATATTTTAATATGTATCAATTATTAATTTCATGTACATATTTATATGTACCTAGTATAAATTTTATGTATTTATTTGTATGTATCTAATATTAATTTCATATATACGTTTATATGTTTATAATATTAATTTGATGTATCCAGTACCAATTTCATACATTATATTCAAAATACATATATCCATAATCAACTTAATCTAGTATATTCAGTATTAATTTGATGTATCCAATATAAATTTCATACAATGAATCCAAAATACATGTATCTAATACATGCTTAAAAGAAGAAGAAGAAGAAACACAAATCTGACAGAGATACATTCATATGTACATGAACAAACACTAAATTTCATATTCAATATGAATTAGTAGACTATGATACATGGGTACGCAAATACATTCATCCTCCTCCTTGCCACCAACGACACCCCCCTCCCTACGACACCCACCATATCAACTATCTTCAGAAACAACACGAAATTCCGACAAAGAAACAGAAATATCACAAGACGAAACATCTTAAACAGTAACAACAGTCGTGGAAGTAAAATAATACAGATCTGTCGGAGTTAGTGTCAGCAAGAAAATCACAAAAAAATGTAAACTCCGTCCAGATCTGAAAATGAGCACAAAAAAATTGGAGTTTTCCGGTCAGATCTGGTCATTTTCTCCAAGCCAATTTTGAAAATAACAGTCAAAATCCTTAATAATGGTGGAAGTTGATTTATTTAAGATGATGAAAGAGAAATAATGGGGGAAAAATAATTTACCATGAATAGGAAGATTTTGTGTTTGAATTATGACAGTTGTTTGATTCAAGGCACAAGATATGGAATATAAAGGAGAGAGGGGAATCAATGTATCTAGGGATGAAGGAGGTTTTTTTTTGTTAAATTATTGTATAAAATGTAATTAAAATAAAGTAGTGAGTTATTTAGTAAATATAGTAAGGAGATATGTTTCTTTAGGTAGTTTATCCAAAAATTAAAGTACTAATAATAGTCTAAGAAGAAATATAAAATACGAGTGGTTAGTATCTAAATGTCTATATTTGTCAAATTCGTTGCACATGAAAAATACGAAAGAGCCACCTTTGGACCACTTGCCTAAGGTTTTTTGTCCGCCTTGCTACTAATTAAATGATAAATTACTGATATATGGTGAATTTTACAAACTCTTGTTATGTTTGATAACTTTTTTAAATTCTCGCTATATTTAGTAAATATAGTGTATAAATTTATCTGATTAGGTAATTATCCCTTCCTTTTTATTATTATGATTTTTATATAATTCTAAAGGTTAGATGAGAAAAAGGTAAAGAGATATTTTGTTAAAAAAAATGAATGTTAAACTAAAGAAAGGAAAAGGAGAAGGAGGACTGACTAATCACTTAGGGAGAGTAAGTACTCATTTGTTTGCCCAGATCTTAGGCCATTACGCGTATTTATTTTCATTAAGATTTAAACACTCAATTGGTCTGAATAAGTCTTAGCATGTTTGACCAAGCTTCTAAAATCAGCTTATTTTAAAAAGTGCTTTTTCAGAAGTAGCCAAAAAAATATAATTCCCCTCTTAAATAAATTCCTTATTCTCTCACCTAATTCATTAAATAACTTTTCCATAAATAAATTATTTATTCTCTAACCTAAGCATTAAAAATGCATTAAATTATTGATAAAATTTTATTTATTTATTTTTTAATATCTTTCTTTCTTCTTTTCTTTTTACATTGACAATTATTTTTTTACCCTTTTCAATTCAAATTTTAATATTACATAATATTATTTTAATATATTACATATTTTATTGATAGTGCTTATATGGTACAATATATGTGATAGATAAATCATATATTAGAGTAATAAATTAAATATAATGCATGTATATTAAATTTATGCATCATATATTTTAATTATAAATATTTTTTCCCGATTGATAAAATGAAAAAAATTAAACAATATATTTATATATGTGTGTGTAATTGATTGTTTTCAATCAAGTAAGATGAAAAAATTCAGAAAAATATAGTAAGCATATATAATATATAATTAGAATGAAAAAAATAAAAGGGAGGAAAAAAATCACTCTGAATAAAAAGAATTAGAATGAAAAATATTAAATTAACATATATAATATATATGTGCAATATTTGGATTTATAGTGATGGATAATTCATTCATATAAGAGGAGAAAAAATCACTTTGAAAATGAGAAAAGTTATGGAGAAGGAATCACTTTGAAAATGGGTAAAATTATGGAGAAAGATCGCTCTGAAAAATCTGAAAAATAGGTGATAAGAAGGGTTCACAATGAAAGATATGACTCTACAAATTGTCTATAATAAAAGGATAAAAAATTTATTATATGAGAGAGAATTCAAATTAATTAAATAAAAAATATATAATTATTTATTAATCTCCAATTTTGTGCAATCTTATCTAAGTATTTATTTTTTAATAATTATAGGAGAGAGAATGTATACTACATTAATGAATAAGGTATAAATAGGATCCCTAGTTGTGTGCACCTTTCTTTAAATAATTATTTTATTTATAATTATGTAAATATTTATGTATATGCTAAAAATGAAATAAAATATGTTCTTTATGAAACGATGCAATAGTTATGCTATTTTTATAATTATTTAGATATGATATGCTCTCTCATGTAAAATTCTCTTTTTTAATATGTTGATTTTGGACAAACTTTTATCATGAATTAAGATGAATTGTGTTTAAATTTAGCCCATTTATAATATAGCACATGCTCAATCCATTACAACTTGAGCGAATTAGGTAGATCAAATAGATTTCGACTGAATTAGTCACCCCTAATTAACATGTCAAAGGTTAAATCCAAGTTGATTTTTATTTAGAATAAAAATAAACTAGTGTATCACACAGTTTTGACAAGCTAGTGGGGACTGAAAGATAGGGGTCTTAATTGGGCGGGTCGGATTAAATCTGGACGAGTCAAAATGAGTCAAGATAACAAACGGGTCAAAATTAAATTTAAGCAAATTTGTTTGGGTCAAAATGAATTGGGTCAAAACGGGTCAGTGAATGAATCATAATTTAATTCACTCAATTTTTACTAAGTTTTAATTGCTTTATTTATTTTTTAAATAATTTTTTAGTACCTACTGAAATTATTATTTTCTTTATTATAGCTATATATAACATATCAAATAAAAAAATATTCTTTTCAAATATTTTGACAAAATTTTTCAAAAATTAATTTAGACGGCATATCAATCCAATTTTTAATGGATTGGACTGAGATAAATTGAACTAATAAATGGACGAATCAATAATTAACCCAAACTTAAACGGGTCCCCTTTCACTTTTAGTTTTGATTTTTGTGAATCTAGTACCTAAAGTTTTGTTGATCGATTACCACTTTAAAGTACAGCAGGAGTATCTATCTATAAATTAAATAAATACACTTAACATTTACTACCAATTTAATTATATGGTTTAATAGAAGGGTCATGAGTGGATTAACTATCACATGCCTCTTGTCTCTCCATTAAAATCCAAATTAGGCAGAGTACACTTCAATCATTGTAACGAAAGTACTTAATTTTTGTTCCATTATTACACGAGGATAAAGTTTCTAATTGACCATTTTAAAACATAAACTATGCTCAGAACTAAGTCTTGAGAGGACACGGGGGTTGCTCAGATAGTAAAACATCTTTCACCTCTAGCTTTAAGGTTATTAGTTTGAGTCATTAAAAGAGCGAAAACGTGAAAGCTCCCAGAAGGGGTAAAAGAAAATTTCAATAAATCATAAGAGAATTAATTAATAACACAAACGAAATTCCTTATCATTCCTAACTTAACTAGCTAATAACACTAAATGATAGAATACACATTTGTCATTCAAATTGATCTTCTTGAAAAAATTCCCTACCTTAGAATTAGGGGTGTACAAAATCGAACTAAATTGCAAAAAAAAAATTGATTAGTAGTTTTGTTTGACTTGATTTGGTATTGAAAAAAAAATCCGACTATAATTGGTTTGGTTTGATTTTAACTAAAAAAAAGTCAAACCGAACCGAATCGACTCGATATTACATGTATACTATTTTTAAAAATATTTTATACATAAAAATATTTATTGTGATGTTATTTATAAATATTTCTTCAACTTTTTCATAATTTTTATCTTTCAACATATTATTTCAAGTTTAAACTTAGAATTTTAAATGGTCCAATAAGTTTTTTTTACAACCCATAGATATTAGTAACTCAAATAAAATCCAAATCAATATGAATGTTAACAAAAGATTATTCAATCCAACACTAGGAATGACAATCATTTTAGATATTTATTCTTTAATTGTACATAAATACATAAACTAATTTATTTTTCTGTTTAATATTTAATCATGTAGTTAATACTTATTAGACTTATTTTAGCATGACTTAATACTTTTAAATTATGATTATTTTTATTATGACTTATTAATATGCAATATTTATTCTATGCGATGTCCACCAAGGCTAGAACAGATGGGAAGAATCACCTAGTGTTTTTTTGTCTTTGATGAAATTTGAACCTGAGACCTCAAACCTTATAATTCTTTAACCCACTTCATTGACTGCTACGTCACACCCGGGTGCTTTTAAACTACTACTATTTGAGAAGCATCTATCTGAATAATTGAAATTTGAATTTGTACAATCAATTCACATGGTGGTTTTTTGGCCATTTTGAGTTCTGTTTTATTCTTTCATGTTCTCATATAAGTTATGAGTACTACATGTTAAATTGTGATGTCTTTCTTTCTTTATTTGGACTAAAGAGTTGTGGAAGAAAGTATTCCCTCCGTTCATTTTACTTGTTCTGTATTCTGAAAATAGATTTTCACTTTTACTTGTCATTTTTAACATATCAAGAAAAGACAATTTTTTTTCTGATTTACCCTCAACATTAATTACTTATTCCCCAAAATTATTTCTCAAAACCAAAAGTCCAAGACTATACATCAATTGATATGAGTATTATGATAAAATACTTATATTAATTTTACTCCTTCTTAAAGGACATGCAAAGTCTAAAATGGATAAGTAAAAATAAACGGGAGGGAGTTTTTGATAGAGGAGTCACATGCAATGGCCTAAAATTATTCATCATGTGGCTAAGGCTAACTTCTAATAAAATCATTCACAAACTTATAATGTCTATGCATGCATTGCCAAAAATTCCAAGACATGCTTTGTTGCCCCATGTGTATTTGTGCAGTGCCTTTCAAGTTTGGAGTAATATAATTTCCATCTCTTTTTAGAGTTCATGCATGTGCATTGTCCCACCAAACTTCATTTCTTTGTTTGGAAAAGTTTAATCCATTTTGTTTGCTACATTTGCTTGTTTTTAATGCATTTAAGTTTTTATGCATCGATGATATAAAAAATACCCACATAATATATTGTTTATTTGTAAAAGTAATTATATGTAAACTAGATCAAAATTTATCTTTATTGAGTTAAACTCGACCTATACCCAATCAAATAAAGACAAACAAATTAAAATACAGAAAGTATTTATTTTTATAGGTCAGTAGGTGAGACTTAAGAGTGTGTGAGAAGGTCTTTTTTTTTTTGGGAACCCCAAAAAAATTCGCAACCGCTAATAGGAGAAGGTTTCAGAATTATTATTTAAAAGAATAGTAATGTCACCGGTAAGTTTAAAATATTTAACTCATAAAATTTAAATTTTGAATTTTCTTCCGTAATAACCGGTTCTTTATCTTTTTCGTCACATAAAAGATGAAAAGCACAGAGTTTTGTTGGTTTTATGTTGCTTTAGTGGTCTTACATGTTTATTACTTGTTTGAAGAATAAAAAAAGTAATACTGTATATAACTATCACCTCTTTATTTTGTCACGTACAACATGAGAAGCACTGAGTTTTGTTGGTTTCATATTGCTTTAGTGGTCTTATTACGTGCTTATTATTTCTTTTCAAAGTGCAAGAGGGGGTAAATTGTTGTTTTTCATTTTCTGAGTCGACTGTCTGAAGGGGTCAGTCGACTGCTATGCACAGATAAGCAGTTAAGTAAAAGTGCAGAATTATAAGTGTTGTAAAAATAATTGACACCGGATATTTTTATACTGGTTGGGATCCAGAATGGATCTTACCCCAGTCCCCTTGGGTTGCAAGGGTGTTCTCTACTAGTTCTTTGATGGTTTTATTTTGAGTACAAGCTTTGACAGTATAACTCCTATGTCTACACTCAATTCTTTTTTCTTTTCTTTTTCTCTTTTGATACAATGCCTCACCAATTATATTTTTTCTCTCCTCTTTTTTTCACTACACAGTAAAACACAAGGTAGTACAATGCTTAGTAAAAGTAGAGCAAATAACTTGAGATGGTAGAAACTGTTTGTATATTTTCTTCATTCTTCAAAGGCTCTTTTTATAAGAGCAATGATTTAGCCGTTGAGGAGGGCTTGAAAAAGAGGGCAACCCAAGAGATTTGATCCTTGAAAAAAAAAGGATGTAAAATATCCTGTTTTTCAAGAATAAGGTTGAGTCAATCTTTGACTCCTTGAATCCGCAGATTTGGCTTTGCTTGGTACTTCCTTGATTGAAGCTTGAGATATTTCTTTTCCATAAGGCTTTGCTTGGTACTTCCTTGATTGAGGCTTGAGATATTTCTTTTTCATAATAGATCCTTATTCAATGCTTGGTACTTGAGTCCATAAATAGAATTGAATTTGCTGCTTCTTTCCTTCCGTCTTGTGATTTCAAGGAACCTTGTTTTTCCTTTAAAATCTTCGTCAAAATCTTGAAGATTTCTTTCCTTATTTTTCATAGTATATTTGTCACGACCCAACCTACCGGGCCATGCGGGCGCCTACTCTATGCACCTAGATAGACGAACCCTTACCACCCGTCCAACAGGTAAATGCGAAAAAACTCAAGTATAACCATAAACCTTCATTTTTGATACATGAAAACCTTTTATTCAGGAAAACTCCTTTATGAATAAATACAATACAATCGTTTTACAACTTTAAAACACCTTCCTTAGGACCTAGTCTAAACAGGTACAAGAGCTACTACATGATTTATGCAAGAAAATATAAAAGAGACACAACTTTCGTCAGGGAATCGAAGGACAGAAGTTGCTGGAGATCACCATCGTCATGTACCTATGAAACATCACTAACCTTGCAATCAGACTATACCAAAAAGGTATAGCAAGAGTAAAATCAGTATAAACACACGTACTGATAGGCATCATCGGTCGATCCAAATTCACTCATACCATCATATAAGAAAATCAGGGAAAGCATGGAAATAACCAAGATGGTTCCATCCTCAACCCTTCCTGTTCCTTTCGCTGTCAATTCCCTCACTCTCAAGACTTCCGAGTCACACTAACCTTAGACTTCCCAAGTCACACTTCGTAGCCTTAACCTAACCACTAAGTCCAACACTGACTACTTTTCTGTTATCCTAGTCAACTCCCATGACTATGCATCTAGAAACAACCCAATTACTGTCAATCCAGACCCACTACTCTCATGGTGCTACTCGAGAGTATCTGGACCCCACTAAGGTCCCTAGACAATTTCCCCAATGTGACAATACCAGCTAGTAGCACGACGCCTGACTCTTAGTCATTCTCCTAGCTTATTAATCACCCGTGATCCACTTTTATAACCATGATCAACTATCAATAACAACCAATAATTAAGTTGTTTTACCTAGCCCGAACCCACCCTGGATCCCTCTAAATAACACTTAAGTGTTAAACATGCAACCCAGTCTACACCAAGATTAATCTCACAATTAATATAATAACAACCCGGCCTCTCAAGGACGATACAAAATATCACAAATCATGAACACAACCCGGTCCACTCAGAGAACAAAGTATAAAAATGTAAACAGGTCTATCTACTCAATGTGAAAACCTAGCCTACCTGGACGCCAAACAACTGCACCCTGTATTTTCTGGCTCCATGGAGGCGTTTCCTTTCCGTTGACCAGCTCAATTACCGTGATTTTATGTCCTTTCAGCCGAAATCCCTCCTCCTCATGGCTCTCAAGCCTTGGAGCAACCTACAAGGGTTTTTGGAGAAACCCTCGTCTATTTTTCAACTGAGGAAGAAAAGTCTTTTATTAAAAACTTGTTCTAAGGCTACTGCCTCCCGCCATTTCGCTATAGCGGATGACCTTCCACCATAGCGAATAAAACATCGCTATAGCGGAGTGACGTCAGCTCGGATGATTTTTAAAAATCTGAAATTTTTTGTCACGTCACTCCACTTAATATCAAAAATATTTTAAATCATTCCCAAAATTTTGAGATATCGTGGTTCTTGAAATAATGATGAATCCGGTCGTTATAATTTTGATCCTTAAGAATCTTCATAATTGCTTCCTTATTTTCCATTCCTTCTTGATTATAAATCTCTCTTTATTGCTTCTTGCTTGGTACTTGATTTTCTTCCTTTTTGAGTAATGCTCCTTGATATTTTCCTTTCCTACTTGGTACTTAATTTTTCTTCCTCTTGGATAATGCTTTCCTTTCTTGCTTGGTACTTATTTTTTCTATGGTAAGTAGCATATCTTGGATCAACATCTTTGGGCAAGTTCCTACAAGGTAAAATTGTCATTCATTAAAGTCAGAATACTATCAATCTCCCCCTTTTTGATGATGACAATTTTTAGGATTGTAAATGTAGTCAACTTCCCTTTTAAGAAGAAGTCTACATCTTCTCCCCTTGTATTGTTGACTTGCTGCTGCTTAAAAGCTAGTTGAATGCTCCACCTGCTTCTATTATTCTCCCCCTTTGACATCAATCAAAAAGAAAAACAAGTATAGAGAGTAGAGCAACTATAATATAGATGGTCTTATGGGCGCAAATCCAGTTATAAAAAAAGAAACACTTTAAAGAAAGATCTAAAAAGATTTTATAATAATGCCAAGAGATTCTTTAAGAGTGCAAAATTTTTCTTAGAAAATCAGTACTCACAAAAGATAGTTCAATATCACTATTTAAAACATAATCTCTAATAAAGTGATGCTTGATATCAATGTGCTTAGCCCTAGAATGATGCACAAGATTTTTCGTTAAATAAATAGCACTAGAATTATCACATATAATAAACACATGTTTAAAAGATAATTCATAATCACTTAATTGGTGAATCATCCAAAGAATTTGAGCACAACAAACACCAATAGAAATATATTCAGCTTCAGTGGTAGAGATAGAAACATAATTTTGTTTCTTGTTGTTCCAGAAAATAAGAGCCTTTTCCAGAAGTTGACAAGTTTCACTTGTGCTTTTTCTATCATTTTTATCACCTGCAAAATCTGCATCTAAAATTCTTTAAGTATAAAGTCACTTTTGCTAAGATGCCATAAGCCATAGGATATAGTACCCACGAGATATCGAATAACATGCTTAACAACAAATAAATGGGATTCTTTAGGAGCTGATTAAAATCTTGCGCATTTGCATACACTGAACATGATATCTGATCGACTGACAGTGAAATAAAGCAAAGATCCAATCATACCTCGATATCTTGTTTTATTAACTGACTTACCATCTTCATCAGCATCAAGGTTGCAAGTGGGACTCATTGGAGTTCCCAGGGATTTGACTTCACTCATTCCAAATTTTTGAATAGGTTCCTTAGTATACTTATTTTGACTGATGAAAATTCCTTCAGTCGACTGATGGATTTGTAACCCCCAAAAGAAGGTCAACTCACCCATCATGCTTATTTCAAATTCACTTTGTATTAAGTCAGAAAATTCCTTGCACAAATCAGCATTAGTACTTCCAAATATAATATCATCAACATAAATTTAAATAATAAGATTAGCAGAGAAGGTTCTTTTGATAAAAAAGATAGTGTCAATTTTTCCTCTTAAAAAATTATGATCCATTAAAAATTTACTCAGACGAACGATCATACCAAGCCCTGGGAACTTGCTTAAATCCATAAAAAAAATTGATAGTTTAAAAATATGATGAGAAAATTTAAAATGCTCAAAACCTAGAGGTTGTTTGACAAAAACTTGTTCTTCAATAAAGCCATTTAGAAAGACGCTTTAGACATCGATTTAAAATAACTTAAAACCTTTATGAGATGCATATGCAAGCAGGATACAAATAGATTCTAACCTTGCAACATGTTACACCCCGAAAACCTATCCAACTATCTAAGTTGAAATCTCAGAAAAATTCCATATTTTAGAAATGACGGATCCAAACCACGGACCGTGGTTCAAATCACGAGTCGTGGAATGAAGTCGTAGTTCAGTATCTGCAAGGTTGGCCTATAGTCTGAGAACCACGAGTGGCTTCTACGGATCGTAGTTCATTCTACGGGTCGTGATTCCAATCGTGGAATCAGAGTTGTAGGCTGACAGTGTTCCCTGGAACCACGAATCCAGTCTACGGCCCGTGATTTGAATGACGAGTCCATCCTGTTGACTCATGGGATTAGTTCAGAGAATTGACATGTTTCCCTCGTTTCACGACTCAACTCTATGACCCATCGTTTGAATGACGGACCATCATTTGAAGTCGTGGTTCTACTTTAAGACCAGCTAAGTTCCCATTGACGACGAGTCCATTTGACGATTCGTCATCTAAACTACGGGTCCGTCCTGTTGACCCGTAGAAACTCTTCTGCAGCCTGAGTTCCCATCAGGAATCACGAGTGAAACCACGGGTCGTGGTTCAAACGACGACCCGTGGAACCAACCCGTAGAACCTGAAGCCAACCAAATTTCCTAATTTTTCTAAGTTAAATCCCAGGGGCATTTTGGTCATTGCCCACCCTTTTAACTCCTATATGATGTCGTTTTGGCTATTTCAAGATCTTCATTTTTCTCTCAAAAAAGAAAATTTTCCCCAAGCTCAAAGTCTCAAGCTTCAAGTTCAAGCCTCCTAAGTCTTTCCAATTCAAGTGGGTTAGCTTTAATAAAGGTATGTGGGTCTTCAACAATGGGTTCCTCTCACCCTTGTGCCCAAAATCCCCAATCCTTATGTTGAATTATGAACTTATGAAATTAGGATTTTGATCTAAAGTTGGGAAAAGTTTATGAAATCAGTTTCTAGGTTTAAATTCATGGTTTCCTATTGATTATTCATGATTTGATTATGATTCACTTATTGGTTTTAAAAGCCCAAGCATGAAAGTTGATTTCTAGCATGAAACTATGAATTTGCATGTTTTCAAGAGAAGTTGGCATGATTAGATATCATGGTCTTTATGTATTTATGAAATTGCATGCCAAATTCTTCAAGTATGAATTTAGAAAGAAAAACATGTTTTGAATTATGGCTATGCTAAGCTTTATGAACTATGATATGAAAGTTGCATGATACCCGATGTGTTTTCATGCTTTATGAATGAGATTTGGCATGACAGTATGCCCGTACGAAATTATGAGTTATATGTGCATATTTTGGGAGTAATATTTAGCACCGAGTTGGACGGGGTGAGAGTACCCTTAGACCCAGAAACTACGTTGCCATCGTAGGTTATGATATGATATGATATGATATGTGCCTTCAAGGCTTATGACAGTGAATCCACGTCTTTATGTATGGTGTCCTTGCCTTAGCGGGGCATAGGACAACTTTGCCAACTAGGGTTATATAGTTGGGTATGGTGACTTGTTCCTTTGGCAAGTTTCACAGTCAGCTTTGCTAACTAGGGTTATATAGTTAGATTCCATGTAGCTCACCTGGTCTCATGTCGGTTATAAGAAACTCCCGTATGTATGTTTTCAAGTTTTCTAAGCTTTATGAACTCTTTTATGAACTCCTATTTTGAAGGGGGCTCTTGCCTCATGATTTAGATTTCCATTATGATGTTTTCTCATGAAACGCTATTACGTATGAATTATGTTCAAGTACGTTTTAAAGCATGATTTCAATTGTTAAAGTATTCTTAGCATGTCTTCTTCATGTTCATGCATTGCCCGCATACTTAGTACATTCTATAGTACTAACGCATATTGCGTTGCATCCTTTGATGATGCAGATTCAGGTGTCCCTTCATAGATACGTGGCTAGAGTTTCCGGCCACTCTCATTCAACTTTGGTGAGTCCTCATGGTTCGAGGACTAGGCTTTACTCTAGCTCTCATTTTTTCCCCTTTCTCTTCAGATTATCAAGTTAGTTGGGGTATTGTCCCATCAACTCATTATGCTAGTTTTAGAGACTTTTCAGACATAGATGTTATCATATGATCTTTGGGTTGTATTCCCTATTCGACTCTCTATCTATGATTATACTTCATGTTTTGGATTTCCTTATGATGCTTCCGCTATGTTTTTCCTTTATGTTGCTTGAGAATGCTATGACCAAGGGTTAGTTTGGGATCCTTGTGGTCCCGAGTCCCGTGTTACATCTAGGGGGTAACCTCGGAGCGTGACACAACAGGAGCAAAAGTTTCATCATAGTCGACTTTCTCTTGTTGAGAGTATCCTTGAGCTATTAGTCGAGCCTTATTGCGAACAACTTCTCCAGCTTCATTGAGTTTGTTTCTGAAGACCCACTTGGTTCCAATGATTGAAGTCTTTTCAGGTTTAGGAACAAGTATCCAGACTTTATTTTTCTTAAGTTGGTCTAATTCTTTTTGCATATCTTTTACCCAATGACTGTCATTTAGGGCTTCATCAATTTTCTTTGGTTCGAATTGAGAAATGAGTGCTACATTGACTTTATTTTTGCTTGAAGCTCTGATTTTCATTCCTTCCTTTGGATCACCAATAATAAACTTCTTTGGGTAGTCAGATTCACTTCTCCATTCATTTGGAACTGTTTCAATAGTAAATTGATCTTTCTGTTCTTCAGCTCACTTCTATGAATTTTCTTAATAATACGATTAGTATCATCAAAAATAACATGAATGGATTCCTCAATACATGAAGTACGATTATTAAAAACTCTATAAGATCTGTTAATGCTTGAATATCCAAGAAATATACCTTCGTCGCTTCGAGGATCGAACTTGTCAATATTGTCCTTATCATTATTTTGCACAAAGCACTTGCATCCAAATAGGTGAAAGTATCCAATATTAGGCTTCTTGCCATTCCATAATTCATATAGAATTTTCTTCAATATTGGTCTGATCAGGCACCTGTTAAGAATGTGGCATGTAGTACTTACTGCTTCTGCCCAAAAATGATGCGGAAGAGAATGCTCACATATCATGGTACGTGCCATATCTTGAAGAATTCTGTTTTTTCATTCAACAACACCATTTTGCTGAGGGGATCTTGATGATGAAAAGTTGTGAGTGTATCCTCATTCATTGTAAAATATTTCAAAGGCCTTATTTACAAATTCTCCTCCATGATAACTTTTTATGGAGGTGATGAAATAGCCTTTATATCTTTGCACTCGTTCACAGAAATACTCAAAAAAAATTAAGGTATCATCTTTGTTAGCTAAAAACATAACTCATGTGAAATGAGAAAAGTTATCTACAATAATAAAAGCGTGCCTTTTTCCTCCAATGCTTGCAGTTCTAGTGGGATCAAAAAAGTCCATATGAAGTAGCCACAATGGTTTAGAGGTAGACACAATATCTTTTACAGAAAAAGAGTTTCTAGTTTGCTTACCAAGTTGACAGGCATCACAAATGTGATTCTTCTTGTAGTCTAGTTTGCGCAGTCCAAGAACAAGTTCATGTTTAGCAAGTTTTTCTATGAGCCGCATGCTAGCATGACCAAGTTTCTTATATCATACCCAAGGATCTTCTGAGATGAATACTAAACAGATGTGTTCATTTGATCTTTTGACAAAATCAAGAACATATACGTTTTTATCTCTGTTTCCTGAGAGTAAGGCTTTTCAAGTAATGTCTTCTATTATGCAATCTGTCTTTTTGAATCATACCTCAAGATCCACATCACATAGCTGACTGATACTCAACTGGTTGTATTTCAAGTTTTTCACCAAGTATACATTAGTAATTTCACAGAATTCATTGAAAGAAATTGTACCAATATCTATTACTTTTCCTTTGGAGTTGTCTCCAAAACGGATATTTTCTCCATCAAAGTCTGCAACAGATTTAAATAATTTTTGTTGCCTGTCATGTGATTTGAACACGCACTATCAAGATACCATTTTCCTTTTGATTTTGAGTGATGTTCCTGCAAAATAGATTTATTAATTTCTTTTAGGTGCCCAAGTTTCCTTGGGTCCTTTGGAGTTAGCAGTAGGGTTGGGTTGATTAGATTTAGGTCTCCAAACCCATTTAGAAGACGTGATAAATCAAAACCTGCAATTATAATATTTATGATCATATTTACCACAGTAATGACAAGCATGAGAAAAGTGTCTTTCAGTAACAATCATATTAGTCGACTTTCCACTATTGAATCTACTTCTATGTGATCTAGCGTCAGAAAGTGTCTTTCAGTAACAATCATATTAGTCGACTTACCACTATTGAATCTACTTCTGTGTGATCTAGCGTCAGTTGACTGCTTATCACTGAAATAGTTCTTGTTGATTATATGTTTGTCACTATCAGTTCTTTTATCAGTTGACTTATTAGAAGAAGTCGACTGATTTGTCCTGACAACATTATGACTGAGAGATTTTCGAAAATTATTGATTTGAATTTTTAGTTTTATCCACTTCTTCTTGAAAGAAATCTTTTTCAATTTCACAAAATTTCAATTCAACTTCCCAGTCTTTCTTTTCTCTTTGCAAAGCTTTAAAATTATTAAAAACTCTGTTCAAGTCAGCTATGGCACGATTTGAATTTTTTGTAATTTCACACAATTTGAACAGAGATTAGATCTTACCTCACTCGTTTCTCCAATTGTCATAAAATATATGTCTTCAACATCATCATTCTCATGTTCAGACATACCTTCATCACCCCAACTGCTGAAAGCCCGATTATCTCGATTCCTTGAATTTCCCTTGGAATATCTTCTGTTTGCTTCTAGGCAATCGCTTACAATGTGTTCATAGTTTTCACAGTTGTAACACTTACCATCGTTCTTATTGAATTTTGTAACTTGTTTACCTTTGGAGAAGTTTTGCTTACCTCTTCTTTGATTTCTGGATCTTCTGAAGGAATCCATGACTGATTTGGTAATTAATGTAATTTCTTCTTCTTCATCTTCCTTGATATCCTCTGTTGCTTTGAATGCTACAGTTTTCTTCTTGTTCTCTTATTGTCTACGTTTATTCAGACGAGTCTTCTCAAAAGCAATGAGATCTCCTCTTAACTCATCGTAGATTAGATTGGTGAGATTCATGCTTTCTATGGCGATAATCTCGGCATGCCATTTAGAGGGAAGACTTCTGAGAATTCTAGTGATCTGATCACTGACATGATAGGTTTTTCCGGATGCTTTGAGTTCTCCATTGATCTTGTTGAACCTGGCAAACATATTTTCAATTGATTCTTCCTCCTTAATTTGAAAGAGTTCATATTCATAAATTAGAAGACTGATGGTAGTTTCACAGCAGGATATCTTTTCATATTCCTCTTCACTAATAGCATTATAAAGAATATTTTTGACTTTAGAATTTATCTGTATGATCTCCATTTGTTCATCAGTGTAATTCTCAAGAGTTGGAATTACTTCACTTGATGTTGTCTCATTCTTCACATTTTTATCATTTTTTTTGCCTTGGTAATAGGAATGTTGTCACGCCCCATTTTTCTCACGAAAATGAGATTCAACGTGATGACTTTTTTTGGATAGAAAAGGAGGTGAAGAGTCGCCACCTAACGAATTAAGGTGCGTTAGGGCACCGTTCTAACTAACTACGATCAAATTATATTAAGGTCTACGCCACCAGAAATCAGGTAAGGGTTCAAGTTACCTCAAAAGAAAGGTGTTAAGCACCTTTCGAGGTCCAAAAATGTGAATCCCTGTCGGATTCATTATTTATGTGGGGAATTACGTGATAAACAAAGGGTCGATGAATTATTAAACAGATATATATATTTATACAAATAAACCTTTATTTTATAAAAAGTCATTAAGCTAAACCAATTTAATTATTAATAACGCCTAGGTGAAAAATGGTTAGGCATGCGAATTCTACCGAGTGGTGCATACAAAGTTAGTGAAGCTATAAAGTTCGTGAATTGAAATAATTAAAGCATGTTGTCAAAAAATAAAATATGTGCCACATTAACAATCAAAAGAAGAAGAAACTAACCTGGTGGTTTCCAACAAAATGCTTAAAGTATTCAAATGGATAAGAGAAATCAAGACAAATTTTTTTAAAGAGTAAAGGATAGAGGAACTAACCTGATCACTTTGACACAAGATGCTCACAACATTCAAGTAGCCACTAACATATGTATTACTCATACAAAAGAAAAACTAAAATTGCGAAAGATAAGGACTGATCTGTCTTAAATATTATAGAAATAATGAAAGAAAATCAGAATGTTGATTCACGATCTAATGAGCCACAACGAAATATTCTAACGAGCTCTTTTAATTTATAGCGTGAGAACAAATTGAGGGCCGATAAATTAATAATCTAGACCCAAAATAAAGTAACGATAAGCTGCAAACAATGAGTAAATTTATTAGTAAGACATATGCCACCTTAGTTTTGATGGTAAATTTATCGTTAAGAAATAAAATAAGTAAATAAATCAACAATAAATAAAGTTAAAGTTGAGAGAGAGAGAGAGCGCGTGGGATCAGGATATGGCAACGGGCCCAATGCGATGTTACTCCCTCTGTTCTATTTTCGTATGATTAACTCTCTTAAACGTCTTAAAACAAGACTTTAAAAAATTCGTAAAATATTTTAGAGAGCTAATAATATTTCAGCATTTCAAAGTTATGTGAAGCTAAAAAAATATTTTGACATTCGTATTGTATGAAAATATATTTAACATTTAACACGATAGTAAAAAGTTATCAAGTTTTTAAGATTTTTAAAAGGGTGACATATAAAATTAGAAAAGAATGGAATAACGGGATACTTTATTTTAATAAAGCTACGTGTGCTTCATATAAGAAGTGAGCTATAGCCTGCTCTTTTGTCATCATATCCCAAACGTACCTGGCCCTCGATGGAGCGACGACTCCACTTGAGCTCCGCTTCGCACATTGACTCTTCCTCTCCCGTGGTTGAACTCCAAGCGCCACCATTCCAATATAATGTACATGTAAAAATGTTCAAAAAGGTGAGATTATATCTATTCTTGATGCTTAACTAATCGAGCATAACCTGCATATGACCTTTTAAACTAATTAATAACCAAAAATATATAATCAGGCGTCAATAATTATAACCGAACACATGACCAACATAAATTCAACGTACCTAATTTGCCTAGCAATTGAACTAAATTTCTTCTATTCCACATTTGCTTACAAATCAGTTCAACTGTAATAACATCCAAACATGAGACATGTGGTAAAAGAAAAGTATAATAAGTAGAAAAACAAGTAAAAGAATATATAAAGTAAGAGAACGTGAGCTAAAACATAGTAAAAGCCATTTAAGATATACTCAAAACTCATTATTCCTTAACATGTTAAGGAATATTATTATTATTATTTTGCAAATTCACATGAAGAAATAGATCAAGGGATTTCATGATTTTAAACAATTCATTACAGGCATATATGCATAACACCATGAATCACTAATTCAACCGAAAAAAAGGCATTAAACACGTCAAAAATTCCTTCTAACGAATCTAACAAGGGTTTGGCGAGGAATAAAAATCTAGACAAAACCTTGAACAAGAATAGCTAAAAAAATAACTACTGTAAACACACAACATTAACAATAACCGTTAACTCAACAGATCTATCACAAAAACATAAGCAATATCACATTACTGTACCAGAAAATAATGGATGAACCTTTATGTGCTGGAAATTTCCTTCAAAACACATACACCAAGAAAGCTCCATTCCCCGTACAAAATGGATTACATCGAGACGATTAAGAACTTGAGGGAGTGGCCACCTTCATCAGTTCTTCGTCTTCTTTCTTTTTGAAGAGGAAGCAACAAAAGGGACGTTGGGAGGGAGTCAAAAAAGGAGGGAAAAAAATCTCTTATTGGAGCAAATTTTGAGGTAATAACGTTGGGGGAGGGAGTTAAATATGGAAGAGAAAATCAATCAAGGGATCAGTAACATTTTCCAAAGAAAATAAAAGCTTTTCTTCCTTAATTACAAGGTGAAAATTTTGAATTACAAAGCTAAAAATTCAGTTAGGATACTTGTCTCTTATTAAAAGACTATTAAAATAGGCAAGAGAATCAAACTAATTATTAAATAAGTAATTGCATTTTGTCAAAAAATAATATCAATACTTATGATTAACATGAATGAACAATAATTTTTTTTTAAGGTATTTGCTCAGATATTTATAAAAGCAACATGCGTGAAAAAATACAAAGAGAGTGAGTAAACAATAAATACCTCTTTTGAATGATGACTGAAAAAATATAACAATAATAATAATAATAATAATAATAATAATAACAAAAATAAATTAATAACGATACCAAAATAATTTCAGTTAATAATATTTGTTAACACAAAATTTGATAAAAATAAGTAAAATATAGTATTTTCGCCTTTACAGACAAAACAAACGCTCAAATGGGTAAAATGATGAAAAGGAGGGTCAAAATTGAATGTCAACAAATGTCACCAATTTTGATAACTCTCCAAACCTTTACATCATAGAACTTGATGAAGATCTCCATTCTGATTTTCCAGTAAGAGAAATGTTTGCCATTGAAGTAAGGTGATCTACTTTGAGAAGTTCCTTCTTGAAACAGGGCTCCAGCAGCAAGTTGATATGCCATGATCTTTTCTCACTTGCGGTTAAGCAATTTTATGAGAGACCTCACTCTGATACCAATTGAAAGTTCAAGAGGGGAGTGAATTACTGTTTTTCGTTTTCTGAGTCGACTGCTATGCACATATAAGCAGTTAAGTAAAGTGCAGAATTGTAAGTGCTGTAAAAGTAACTGATACCAGATATTTTTATACTAGTTGGGATTCATAATGGATCTTACTCCAATTCCCTTGGGTTGCAAGAGTGTTCTTTGCTAGTTCTTTGGTGATTTTATTTTGGGTACAAGCTTTGAGAATATAGCTTCTATGTCTACACTCAATTTGTTTTCTTTTTTTCTTTTTTTCTTTTGATACAATGCCTCACCAACTATATTTTTTCTCTCCTTTCTTTTTTACTACACAGTAAAATACAAGGTAGTACAATGCTTAATAAAAGTAGAGCAAAGAACTTGAGATGGTAGAGACTGTTTGTATATTTTCTTCATTCTTTAAAGGCTCTTTTTATAGGAGCAATGATTTAGCCGTTGAGGAGGGCTTGAAGAAGAGGGCAACCCAAGAGATTTGATCCTTGAAAAAAAAAGGATGTAAAATATCCTGTTTTTCAAGAATAAGGTTGAGTCAATCTTTGACTCCTTGAATCCGCAGATTTGGCTTTGCTTGGTACTTCCTTGATTGAAGCTTGAGATATTTCTTTTCCATAAGGCTTTGCTTGCTACTTCCTTGATTGAGGCTTGAGATATTTATTTTTCATAATAGATCCTTATTCAATGCTTGGTACTTGAGTCCATAAATAAATTTGACTTTGCTGCTTCTTTCCTTCCGTCTTGTGATTTCAAGGAACCTTGTTTTTTCTTTAAAATCTTCGTCAAAAATCTTGAAGATTTCTTTCCTTATTTTCCATAGTATTTTGATCCTTGAGAATCTTCATAATTGCTTTCTTATTTTTCCTTCCTTCTTGAGTATAAATTTCTCTTTATTGCTTCTTGCTTGGTACTTGATTTTTCTTCCTTTTTGAGTAATGCTCCTTGATATTGTAACGACCGGGTCCGTCGTTATAAGTAGCCCAATCGTGCCAAGTTTTAGAGTTAGAAAACTACGGGTTTGGGAGTTTGAAATTCTGGGCTAGGCTAGCCTCGGTCAGATTTGAAGCGAGGTGGAGTCTAGGGCAATCCGGGTAAGGATTGGGTTGGATGTCTTGTGGTGAACTAGTTTTTCTCATAACTAACACATAAAGAAGTCTGGGGGACTTTTCAGAATCGAATTCGGGTAAGTAGAACTCCCGAAATCGAGGTTGACGTGAAGGAATTGTTTCAGAACGTCAAAAAAATAAGTGTGTTGTAAAATGGACTATTTTTGGAGGTTTTACGACTTTTTGTCCCGTGTCAACCGCTATAGCGGTTGACGCACCGCCATAGTGACCTCCGCTGTAGCGAAGAAATTATCGCTAGAGCGAAAGTCAACGTCGGTCAGCCTCTGCCATAGCGGACGACTCTGCTACGACGGTACCGCTATAGCGGAGTGGACCGCTATAGCAGACCGTGACGGGATTTAATGCAGAAACTTTCTCAAAATAGGTCAGTTCTTCTTGAAATATTTTGGGAGAAGAAGGGGGCGATTTTGGGTGATTTCTACCAGTTTTCACTATTTTTTGTCAAAAAGGTAAGGATTCTACTCCCCAAACTTTGTACTACTTTTACTACGCGGTAGAATTTCTAGGAGGGAACTTGGAGAAAGGTTGGAATAACCTAGGGATGGTAGAATCCGGAGAAAAAGGAGGCTCCAGCTTAAAACTTTGAAACTATACCAAATCATACTCGGCAACTGTTCTAGGCATGAAAGTTCTTGGGTATTGTTAAAAGTAAGGTATTATGATCATATGTTGTTAAATTCTCTATTTTTATCCGTGAAAATGATAGAACCAGGAAAATTAATGGCGGGAAGCCTGGGAAAAAGAGTAGGATGATCATGGGTGGCCTGGGGGTATGGGATTTGGTGTAATCTGGGTAATGTGCAGGCCTTGTTTGTTAATTTGAGTACTTGTATATTGTTTTATAGCAAGAACGAGAAAAGAATCCGAAACACGGGAAAGCTCGGGTTGAGTAGAGCTTGGATCATTTTGAGGTAGGTGATGGCTTACGATTCTTGTGAATGTTGTATATTTTATACTCTTATCTAAGTGTCTGTATGAATTGCATGGCTTAGAGGAATTGTGTAGAATGTCTAAGGGTCCTGTTTTACAGTCTGTGAATTGAACGATGTATTGCTTGTTAGTTTACAAGTTGTTGGTTCATTATTTGACTGTGGATTATTGACATTCGGTTGGCTCGGCTACCACGCCTGGTACATAATACTAATGGTTGGCTCGGGTATCACGCCTGGTATGGGTATAACAAATGGTTGGCTCGGGTACCACGCCTGGAATGGGTATACTAACGATTGGCACGGGTACCACGTCTGGTACGGGTATAACAAATGGTTGGCTCGAGTACCACGTCTGGTACGGAATACTAACGGTTAGCTCGGGTACCACGCCTGATACGAATTTATTTTACTGCATCATTGCATTGATATTGTTGTATTGCATTGATATTGTTGCATGCATTGACTGTTATTGGTTCCGTGTGTGGACTGGACTATTTTATTAAATTATGATATTCGTTGGAGGTCCTTGAGTGACCGAGAATCCTGTTATATCTGTTGAGTTGGTCTTGGATTAGGCCAGGGTGTTTGTTTAACACTTAGGTGTTGTTTAAAAGGGATCCCAGGGTGGGTCCGGGCTAGACAAAAGGATAATTTATTGATTCTGTGATTTTTGTTTAGGGTTATAAAAAGTGGATTTCATGTGGAAACAAACTAGGTAGAGACTTGTAGTCTAGGGGAGCCTATTGACTTGTTGCATGTTTTCCGTACTTATACTTGATTTGTTGTACTGATTATACACTGTTTTATTTGAAACTGGCTGATGATTCTACCAGTACACGGTGGTTGTGTACTAATACTACACTTGCTTATTTTCTTGTAAGTACAGGAAATCTTCTGGCGGTTGATGCACGACCTCACTTGTAGGCCGTACTGTTCCATATATCAAGGGTGAGCTATTCGACCAAGCCGCCTTGGTATTTATCTTTGAGTTGTAGCCCAATTATTTCGGGCTTAGACTATTTCTTTATTGTTTTAAGTTTTGAGTTTGCATCCCCGTACTCTAGTATTGGTAGTGTTTGGTACGATGAATTTCAGATTCTAGGAGAATTTCCGCAGGTTTTATTTCAATGAAAGGCCTTTTGCATTATTTGAATTGCTAGCTATTTTCTGTTTGCTGGTTTTAGGCTGTTAGTCTAGGCTAAGGGTTGAACTCTACTGGTTCTCTCATCTGAGGGTTGGGTGGGTGCCACTCCCGATGGTCTGGGTCGTGACAAGGATGGTATCAAAGCCTAGGTTCATTGATCTCGTTGTACCAAACAGGTCTAGTAGAGTCTTGCAAAACAGTGCAGAGACGTCCATACTTTTCTTCGAGGGGCTATGGGGTTTAGGAAAACTATCTTTTCCTTCTTTCCTTCGTGCTATAACTTGATTTCAATTGGTATCTGGTGATACAAATTGGTATCTAATTTCATTCAATCTTCTATCCGCAGATGGTTAACACAAGGAACAACGGAGCTAGAGCACTGATCCCAGCAGCGGGCCCGGCTGTCCATGGTAGAGGTTGGGGAAGGGGCAGAGGACGAGGTAGAGCCGAACCCGCCAGAGGTGGGGCTCGAGCGACTGCTGGAGAGCGTGAAGTGACCCCTCCCCCACCTCAGGAACATGTTGCTGAAGATGTAGAAGTTGTGGCTGAAGATGGTGAAGCGCAGGAGGAGGCGGCACCGGTTGGGGGTGCAGGCCTCCCTACTATGACACCAGAAGCCTTTCAGTAGACTTGGAATATTTTGAGTGGGTTGGTACTGGAGCCATACCCGCGACTTTTGCAAACCAGGCCTTGGACCCTCAGCCAGCGGCTACTACAACCCCTAGGATGGATGCAGCTTCAGGCACGAATGACTTCTTCAGGCCAATGCTAGGCCCAGTTATGACAGGGAATGAGCATGAGATGCTGACCAAGTTTCTCAAGCTGAAACCTCCTACATTTCAGGGTACTGATAGGGAGGATGCTTATGAGTTCATCTTGGATTGCTATGAGAGGTTGCATAAGTTGGGTATTGTACGTCACAATGGGGTTGAGTTTTTCACATTTCAGCTGCAGGGTGATGCTAAGCAGTGGTGGAGGTCTCATGTGGAGTGCCGATCTTCTGTTCTACCCCTACTGACTTGGGAACAGTTCCACGCTTTATTTTTAGAGAAGTACGTACCCAGTACTTTGAGGGACCGAAAGAAAGATGAGTTCTTAAACTTGGAGCAGGGTAGCATGTCAGTCTCTGCTTACGTGGCTAAGTTCCACGCCTTGTCTCGTTTCGCCACACAGATGTTGGGTTCCGAGGAGGAACCGGTCTGGTTGTTTGTGAAAGGTTTGAATACTGAGCTACATGTACTGTCAGTGCATATGACTTCTTTAGGGAAGGGCTTTAATGATGTGGTGGATTATGTGAAGTAACTTGAGGGAGTCAGGCAGACGGGGCAGGCTAAGGCGTTAACCAAGAAGCCCCGAAATGAGGGAACGATGGCGCGGGCAGGGGTGCAGCGCAGCTGGCCTGGGAAGTTGCCCGGATTGACGATCGGGCTCATTGTTATGCATTCACAGGGAGAACTGAGGCAGAAGCATTAGATGCGGTGATCACAATTACCATTCTTGTCTGCGATAAAATGACTTTGGTATTATTTGACCCAGGTTCTACGTATTCTTATGTATCTGTGAGTTTTGCGTCGGGTCTGGAATTGATTTGTGAAATCCTTGATTTCCCTATCCATATTTCTACCCCGGTTGGAGAGTCTGTGATTATGACTCATGTTTATCGTGACTGTTGTATTGTGTTTGTGGGGTGGCATACTTGGGTAGACTTGATAATTCTGGATATGGCTGATTTTGATATTATCTTGAGCATGACCTGGCTGTCCCCTTATCATGCTATGTTGAACTGTAACACCAAGACTGTGGCTCTAGAGATTCCGGGTAAGGATAGACTAGAGTGGGAATGTGTGTACAGGCCTAAGCCAGTTAAGGTCATATCGTTCGTTCGGGCTAGGAAGTTAGTGGGGAGAGGGTGTCTAGCCTTCTTGGCACATCTCCGGGATGATAGTGTGGAGTCCCCATCTATTGAGTCAGTTCCGGTGGTTTCTGAGTTTCCAGAGGTATTTCCAGTGAATTTGTCTGGTATGCCGCCGGACAGGGATATCGACTTCTGTGTTGATCTGGAGCCAGGCACTCATCCCATTTCTATTCCTCCGTATTGTATGGCTCCGAAAGAGTTAAGGGAACTTAAGACTCAGCTGTAGGAACTCCTAATAAGGGGTTTATCCGTCCTAGTGCGTCGCCTTGAGGTGCTCCTGTTTTGTTTGTAAGGGAAAATGATGGTAGTATGCGGATGTGCATAGACTATAGGCAGTTGAACAAGGTGACCATCCGGAATAAGTACCCTCTACCCTGCATTGATGATTTGTTTGACCAGCTTTAGGGCGCATCGGTGTTTTCAAAAATCGATTTGAGGTCGGGGTACTATCAGTTGAGGATTAGGCTTGAAGACATTCCTAAAACTGTTTTTCGAACTCGATATGGGCATTACGAGTTCCTAGTAATGCCGTTTGGTTTGACCAATGCGCCAGAAGTATTCATGAGATTGATGAATGGGGTATTTTAAGTCATATTTGGATTCCTTCGTGATTGTGTTTATCGATGATATATTGATCTACTCCAAGAGTAGGGAAGAGCATACTAATGATCCTCGTATTATGTTGGACATCTTAAGACGCCAGAAGCTTTATGCGAAGTTCACTAAGTGTGTCTTTTGGTTGACTTCAGTTGCATTCTTGGGGCATGTAGTGTTAGAACATGGGGTGATGGTAGATCCCCATAAGATTGAGGCAGTCAAGAGTTGGGCCCGGCCTAGCTCTGTGACCGAGGTGAGAAGTTTTATTGGTCTCGCAGGATATTACCGGAGGTTTGTTAAGGATTTTGCGTCTATTGCTACTCACCTGACCAGGCTGAAACAGAAAGATGTACCATTCGTGTGGTCCGACAAGTGCGAGGAGAGCTTCCAAAAGCTCAAGACACTTCTGACCACAGCTCCTATATTGTCCTTGCCGGTTGAAGGTAAAGACTTTATTGTTTACTGTGATGCTTCACATTCTGGTTTGGGTGCTGTGTTGATGCAATATAGGAATGTGATAGCCTATGCATCTAGGCAGTTGAAGGTGCATGAGAGGAACTATCCTACTCATGACTTAGAATTGGCAGCAGTGGTATTTGCAATCAAGATTTGGAGACACTATCTCTATGATGTCAAGTGTGAGATGTTCACCGATCATCGCAGCCTGCAGCATGTGTTCACTATGAAGGATTTGAATTTGAGGCAGAGAAGGTGGATGGAGTTACTAAAGGACTATGATGTGACTATTCAGTACCATCCGGGTAAGGCTAATGTGGTGGCAGACACATTGAGCCGAAAAACAGTTAGCATGGATAGTTTGGCTTATTTGGGGGTGTCCAAACGACCATTAGCAAGGGAAGTCTGGGATTTTGAGGCCAAGTTCATGCACTTGGATATTTCAGAACAGGGTGGGTTGTTGGCCATCATTGAGGTCAAAGCCATCTTCATAGAGGAAATAAAGGCCAAACAGTTTCATGATCCAAAACTGAGTAAGCTTCGAGGTAAGGTAATATCTGGGGAATCCAGGGACGTCACGTTAGACTCTGGTGGGGTACTAAATTTTAGAGAGAGGATTTGTGTTCCTCGAGTTAACGATATAATTCAGAAAATCTTGGCGGAAGCCCATGGTTCGCGGTACTCAATTCATCCGGGGGTGACCAAAATGTACAGGAACTTAAGGCAGCGTTACTGGTGGCCCAGAATGAAAAGGGACATAGTTGACTTTGTGTCCAAATGTCAGAACTGCCAGCAGGTAAAGCATGAGCATCAGAAACCTACAACACTACTCCAGAGGATGCCAATTCCAGAGTGAAAGTGGAAAAAGACAGCCATGGACTTTGTGGTGGGTCTTCCCAAGACATTGGGGAAGTATGACTCAATTTGGATCATTGTTGATAGGCTGACCAAGTTCGCTCATTTTATTTCGATCAGGGTAGATTTCAACTTGCAACAATTGGCTAAGATCTACGTGAAGGAGATTGTGAGATTGCATGGGGTGCCACTGTCCATCATTTCAGACAGGGGTACGCAGTTCACCTCTAAATTTTAGAGCAAGCTACATGAAGAGTTGGGTACACAACTCACTTTTAGCACATCATTCCATCCTCAGACTAATGGTCAGTCGGAGAGGACAATCCAGGTATTGGAGGACATGCTGAGAGCATGTGTGATGGACTTTGGAGGTCATTGCGACCAGTTTCTACCGTTGTGCGAGTTCTCATACAACAATAGTTATCACTCCAGTATTGACATGGCACCATTCGAGGCATTGTATGAGAGGAGTTGCAGATCACCGATTGGGTGGTTTGAGGAAGGAGGTGTAAAGCCTTTGGGAGTGGAATTGGTAAAAGAAGCACAGGAAAAGGTAAGGGGCATTCAGGCCAAATTGTTGGCTGCCCAAAGCAGGCAGAAGGAGTATACAGATCGCAAGGTCCGGGAAATGAAATTTCAGGTTGGTGAACAGGTATTGTTGAAAGTATCACCAATGAAGGGAGTTATGCAGTTTGGTAAGAAGGTCAAGCTTAACCCTCGGTTCATCGGTCCGTTTGAGGTTCTTGAGATTGTGGGGCCAGTGGCTTACAAGTTAGCACTGCCGCCCAGTTTGTCGGGTGTCCATCCGATATTCCATGTATCCATGCTTAAGCTATACCATAGGGATGGGGACTACATCATCAAGTGGGATGAGGTGCTTTTCGATAAGGATCTTCGTTATGAAGAGGAACCAGTCTTGATTCTTGCTCGGGATGTCCGGAGGTTGAGGACAAAGGTGATTGATATGGTAAAGGTTCAGTGGAAGCATCATCCGGTTGAGAAAGCCACTTGGGAAACCGAGAAGGACATGTAGGACAAGTACCCTCATTTATTTGAGGATTCAGGTACTACACTTTCTTTCTTTTATTTCCGTAAATTCGAGTTTGATCGTTCGGGGACGAATGATGGGTAAATTAGTATCTGTTGTAATGACCGGGTTCGTTATTATTTGTAGCCCAATCGTGCCAAGTTTTAGAGTTAGAAAACTCTGGATTTGGGAGTTTGAAATTCTGGGTTAGGCTAGCCTCGGCTGGATTTGGAGTGAGGTGGAGTCTAAGGCAATCCGAGTAAGGATTGGGTTGGATGTCTTGTGGTGAGCTAGTTTTTCTCGTAGCTAACACATAAAAGAGTCCAAGGGACTTTTCAGAATCGAATTCGGGTAAGTAGAACTCCCGGAATTGAGGTTGACGTTAAGGAATTATTCCGGGACGTCGAAAAAATTAGTGTATTGTAAAATAGACTATTTTTGGAGGTTTTATGACTTTCTGTCTCGTGTCAACCGCTATATAGCGGTTGACACACCGGCATAGCAACCTCCGTTGTAGCGAAGAAATTACCGCTACAACGAAAGTCAACGTCGGTCATCCTTCACCATAGCGGACGACTCCGCTGCGGCGGTACCGCTATAGTGGAGCGGACCGCTATAGCTGAGCGTGATGGGATTTAATGCAGAAACTTCTCCAAAATAGTTCAGTTTTTCTTGAAATATTTTGGGAGAAGAAGGAGGCGATTTTGGGCGATTTCTACCAGTTTTCCACTATTTTTCATCCAAAAGGTAAGGATTCTACTCCCCAAACATCATACTACTTTTCCTACGCGATAGAATTTCTAGGAGAGAACTTGGGGAAAGGTTGGAATAACCTAGGGATGGTAGGATCCGGGGAAAAAGGGAGATTCTAGGCATGAAAGTTCTTGGGTATTGTTAAAAGTAAGGTATTATGATCGTATGTTGTTAAATTCTCTATTTTTATCCGTGAAAATGATAGAACTAGGGAAATTAATGGCGGAAAGCCTGGGAAAAAGGGTAGGATAATCATGGGTGGCCTATGGGTCTGGGATTTAGTGTAATCCGGGTAATGTGCAGGCCTTGTTTGTTAATTTGAGTACTTGTATATTATTTTAGACCAAGAACGAGAAAGAAGCTCGGGTTGAGTAGAGTTTGGATCATTTCGAGGTAGGTGATGGCTTACGATTCTTGTGAATGTTATACATTTTGTACTCTTATCTAAGTGTCTGTATGAATTGCATGGCTTAGAGGAATTGTGTAGAATGTCTAAGGGTCCTGTTTTACAGTCTGTGAATTGAACGGTATGTTGCTTGTTAGTTTACAAGTTGTTTGTTCATTATTTGACTGTGGATTGTTGATATTTGGTTAGCTCGGGTACCACGCCTGGTACGAAATACTAATGATTGGCTCGGGTACCATGCTTGGTACGGGTATAATAAATGGTTGGCTCGGGTACCACGCCTGATATGGGTATACTAACGGTTGGCACGGGTACCACGCCTGGTATGGGTATAACAAATGGTTGGCTCGGGTATCACGCCTGGTACGGAATACTAACGGTTGGCTCAGGTACCACACCTGGTACGGGTTTATTTTACTGCATCATTACATTGATATTGCTGCATTGCATTGACTGTTATTAGTTCCGTGAGTGAACCGGGCTGTTTTACTGAATTGTGGTATTTGTTGGGGGTCCTTGAGTGACCGGGAATCCTGTTATATCTGTTGAGTTGGTCTTGAATTAGGCCAGGGTGTCTGTTTAACACTTAGGTATTATTTAGAAGGGATCCCAGGGTGGGTTCGGGCTAGATAAAAGGATGATTTATTGATTCTGTGATTGTTGTTTAGGGTTATAAAAAGTGGATTTCATGTGGAAACAAACTAGGTAGAGACTTGGAATCTAGGGGAGCCTATTGACTTGTTGCATATTTTCTGTACTTATACTTGATTTGTTGTACTGATTATACACTGTTTTATTTGGAACTGGCTGATGATCCTACCAGTACACGGTGGTTGTGTACTGATACTGCATTTGCTTATTTTCTTGTGAGTACAGAAAATCTTCCGGCGGTTGACGCACAACTTCACTTGTAGGCCGAACTGTTCCAGATATCAAGGGTGAGTTATTCGTCCAAGCCGCCTTGGTGTTTATCTTTGAGTTGTAGCCCCATTATTTCGAGCTTAGACTATTTCTTTATTGTTTTAAGTTTTGGGGTTGCATCCCCGTACTCTAGTATTGGTAGTGTTTGGTACGAATGACTTTCAGATTCTAGGGGAATTTCCGCAGGTTTTATTTCAATGAAAAGCCTTTTGCATTATTTGAATTGCTAGTTATTTTCTGCTTGCTGGTTTTAGGCTGTTAGTCTAGGTTAAGGGTTGAACTCTACTGGTTCGCTCATCCGAGGGTTGGGTGGGTGTCACTCGCGACGGTCTTGGTCGTGACAGATATTTTTCTTTCCTGCTTGGTACTTGATTTTTCTTCCTCTTGGATAATGCTTTCCTTTCTTGCTTCGTACTTGCTCTTTCTATGATAAGTAGAATATCTTGGATCAACATCTTTGGACAAGTTCCTACAAGGTGAAATTGTCAATCATTAAAATCAAATACTATCATCTTTGAAAAAAAAAGTGCACTTATCTTTTCCAGGCAACACAATCAATAGCAAAGGAATTGAACTAAATTTTATCTTCTTATTCAGTATGGAAACAAAAAGAGGGAGATTTTTTTTTGAAGAAATCAATTAAAAACAAAAAGAAATTAATTAATTAAAGGTGTCTTAATTAAAAGAGTTTAAATGTGTAACTTTGTTAGTTGTTTGGATTGTGTGTTATTTCAATTGATTAAAAATATCGAGAGGAGCTTAAAACTTAAATTTGAAGTGATTTGGAGTATATATGAATTAAATTTCAAATAGCTTCACTTTTGCTAGTTGTAGCAACAACTTGACCTATTTTCAAGGTTTCAAATTTTACTTTATGAAAAATTACATGTACATATCTTTGCTTAGTGTAAAAAATTATTTACATTATCGATATATATAAATTAAATTCTTAAATATAACTGCTTTTATGATTAGGCACATATATATTTGCACTATGCGAAAAGAAAAAAATCAAACTATATATTCTTGTCATGTTGACTTAGGTAACACCATCATCGTTTAATTAATTAATAACGTTAATGAAGACTGAAGAGGAATATTTTCGTTGTTTCAATTTGTTTGTCTTATTTTTTTTAGTCCGTTTAGAAATACCTTTTCCTTTCCTCTTTTGGTAATTACTTTTTAATTCTAGTTTTCCACGTGACATGTTTAGGGCCACAAAACTAAAGGACATTTTGATACATTTTATATATCTTTAGTCTAAAATTCAAAAGTGTTCTTTAATTTTTTAAATTTCATTTCAAATCAAAATCAAATAAATAAATTAAAACATGAAAAGTAATTAGGCACTATCCATATTTATTTGTACAAGAAAATGAATCACACGCACTACTCTCTCTTTCTTTTACGTCATAATTATAAACATTGATACTAAACTCAATTAGGAAAAAGTCACAACTTTTCCTTTTACTTTCCGTTAGAGAATTTCACAATGCTGCCACGATATTTTAATTTGTATAAATCTCCTAATAAAATTCATGTAACACATGGTATGAATAGTTGATTGAAGATTATAATTCCACGCGAGCATAATTTATTGAAAATGATACAAAGGAATAAGGATTTTTTTATCTCTATGTATTTTATTGTATTTGTACATGTATTTATCTATGTAAAAGGAATAGAATTTGTTACTAGAACTACCAGTTATCCTATGCTTATATATTGGCCCTTTCCTAACTAACTATACAAATATTATGTACAAAATATTTTATGTGTACAAAAAGATATATCAGAATGTATAAGTTAATTTCTTGACAATTATAATTTTTTTCTAAAAATGAACGCTCTTAATCAAATGATGAGTGCCTGATTAAGTGATGATCATTTTATTTAATAATCGAGGAAAATAAAAAGATCCTAAAATGAAAAGATTCGTTGAGGATGTCTTAAATTTGCACATTTTCTTCTTCGACTTGCTCCTCTTTGTTCTGAGACCTAAAATGGTGAGAAAGAGATTTTTTTTAATAAGCTTGAAAACATATACAGTGCAATTTGTTTGGAGTTTTATATTGTTTTGAAATTTTTAGTTTGTACTTATATTGGTTTGTGCTATGGTAGATATATAATGGTTGGAGCTTTAGTTAAGGAGGGTGGCATTTGAAGAGAGAACATGACATCGTTATAAGATTGGTTGTTATTTTAATTGGATAAGAATAGAATTTAAAAAAAATGAGTGTGTGTATATGTGAGATTGTGTGTCTATGAAAGACAATGAGAGTCTAAAAGACTAAAATAATTTTAAAACTGTCTAGTAACCGTGAAAATTGATTCAATGGGATGATAAGAGGGTGTGAATTTCTCTCTAATTCTCATTTTGTATCAGCAAGTAATAATCCTGATTAACATTTGATAGGAGTGAGATCATGAGGATATTGCGTTTAACACTAGAATATGCTTTATTTAGTCCCTTAAAAAACTAATTAAATAAGCTTTTCATCGTTATGAAAATTGAAAAAGAAATAAAATTTGTTACTAGACCTACCAACTACCTTATTCTTGTTGGTCCCTTCCGAAATAACTATACAAAATATTTTATACATGTACAAAAGAATATTCTGGAATGTATGAGCTAATTTCTGGACAATTATTAATTTATTCCAAATGAACGCTCCTAATCAAGTGATGATGGATCGTCCTGGTCATTTCTTTTTAATAAAGAAGAAAAATTTCTTCTTCGATTTGCCCTCTTCATTCTGAGACCTAAATGGTGGAAAGGAGAATTTTTTGAATAAGCTTGTTATATATATATATATATATATATAATATATATATATATATATATATATAATATATATTATATATAAATATATAGTGCAATTTGTTTGAAATTTCATATTGTTTTGAAATTTTTATTTGTTTGAAATTTCATATTGTTTTGAAATTTTTAGTTTTTATTTATATTGGTTTGTGCTAAGGTGGATAATTGTTGGAGCTTTGGTTAGGGAGGGTGACATTTCAAACAATTTGTTTAAGGAAGAGAATATGACATAGTATTATTTTGATTTTAATTGGATAAGAATGAAATTTGGAAAGATGAGAGTGTGTGTATGTGTGTCTATGAAAAATAGTGAGAACCTTAAAAATCAAAATAATATAAGATAAAAAAGTTTTGCCGACAAAGCATGGGTCATATTTAATCTCACACAATTAATGTTGGTTATGTGAGACCCGACATAAAATTTTCCTTAATCTATTTTTATTTCTCTTTGCCCTTTTAACGATCTAATTTGATATAAAATTCTACTCTATATATGTTGACAATCAAATTCTTCATAGTCATTTATAAAATCTGGTCAACAAAACAGAGTCAATATCACTACGTCCAAAGAGTGAATATAAGAAAGTGAAATAAACTAAAACTCCATAAGAAGGAAGCTAACACTGGAAATTATCTATATAAAACCTTGCCCTATAAGGCAACTCTTTATTATTTTGAGATGCAATGTTTACTCCTATACATGCAACAAATCACAATCTTTTTGAATATCTTGATTCTACCATACAAAAGAAGAGGAAATAATGTGTATACATATATATAACTAGGTTTAATTTGTAAACTACTAAGATGAATCATTTTATTTTCAAACTCCATTATTTCACTTGATGAATTGGTACTTAAGCACTTGCAATTGGATCACTTTTAACATCAACTTCCATGGCCTTCATGGCTTCGAACCTTGGCTCTTTGGCCTGAAACTTGAGTCCAGCATATAACTTCATGTAATCATCAAACACGAACTTTGGATAAAGTTGCTTGCTTTCCTCAACTAGAGCTGGTGCTGGATAGATTACTGCATCGCTTCCTGGGTTGTAAAACGAGGCTAGTGACATCCTAGTCCCGTCTGTTTGAGCAATCACTCTGTGCATCACACTTTTGTATTTCCCGTTGGTGATCACCTGATTTTACATTTCATAAATACGTATCTTTTTAGTACTTCTAAGTTATGGTGAAAAAAGAATAGACACATGATATGCGTTTAGTATGACACAAGTCAATTTCCACCTTTTGACACAAAATATTACTTTCCCCTTATATTTACGAAAATAAATTATTATTTTTTTAAGGAAAAAATAACTTTCGTCATATCAAGTGCAATTTTTTTTATTTTACCTCAAGTTGGTCCCCGAGGTTAACCACAATGGAGTGGCGCATGGGAGGAACATCGATCCATTGGTCGTCTTTGAGAAGTTGAAGGCCACTCACTTTGTCATCCTGGAAGAGAAGTATGATGCCACCAGCGTCTGTGTGAGCGCGGAGTCCCTTAATCAAATCGGGCTTGGGGCATGGTGGATAATTGCTAACTTTAGTCCCAAAATTGGGACCTTTTGATCCATAAAAGGCCCTTTTCAAGTAACCCTTTTCAAGCCCAAGATTTTCACAGAGCAAGTCCAATAACTCCTCAGCCAATTTCTCCAATCTTTTTGCAAAATCTCTCATGACCTCTCTGCATAATTTGGGGCAACATTAATAAGAAACTTTTATTAACTACATATATCATTGTGCTTCTATATCTTTGTCTAGTCTCAATCCACCATACATGTGGGGGACACCCCCCAAAAAATAAATGAATAAGAAGGGTGTCATATCTTGTGCATGTTAAGTTAGGTACATTATAATTGTCCTTCACAAGCTTGAGATCTAAGAATTTACTTTCAGTGTACATAACTTAAACTCATAAGGTAATTATACCTGTATTCGTCATCAAGATCAGGTACTTGAGAGATGTTAGAAGCAGGAAGATGGCGCAAGAAGAAAGTGCTTTCCCAATCCAAATCAGTAACCTCAGCTTGCACAGCTTCAAGACCCTTGGTGGCCACCAATTCTTTGAACCTCTGTTCCATGCACTTCTTGTAATGTCCCTTTGTCAATTTCTCCACAGTGTCCATTACTTCATGTGGAATCCCATGGTTCACCAACTGCAATTAAAATGTCTTTTAGATCTCGTGATTTTAAACATGTCATATAGGATGTTAGAATTAAAGAGCTTATAGTACTAAATGTAGAAAGCGACGTTTCATTTTTAAACAGACTACAAAAGGAAAGTAATACACATAAATTGAAACACATGGTTAGTAATATGCTTATACAAAGTGTAATTACCTCAAAGAAGCCCCAGTTCTCACATGCATCTTTAATC